>QLNU02006187.1:23644-43931 GCA_006491805.2 Dysdera silvatica | reverse complement strand
CTCCTTTGCAATTAGTAAACAAGAATAATGTTGCATTGATTAAAAATCACCGTGAAAAGGTATATTTAGATATCCTGCAAAAACATGCAAATTTTACCAAAATAATATCAACTTGCAATCAAAAATACTTACCTAAATAATATAAGAATTTAAGATGATTTTTGAAATAAGCATTGTTACCCATGTGGGCGCCCACGACAGTTTTTCCTCGGTAATAGAAGTGTTGCCAAATGTATGTGGTTTAAGGAAAAATTACACATAGTACTCTTGCCCCGTACGTACTTTTACCCTACTTACGCTAAAGGGGTAACAAATTTATTTACTATATCGAAACCCTTTATTTGAATCCAGATAGTACCGAATGTTTACGCATAGCCGTACGCAGAAAGTTCGTAAGGGGGGGTTATAGGCTCAATGGGGATTACAGAGCTACAACTCACATATTCCTATGTTAAATATACAAAATTTCATTGCAATGGGGGGTTACAACCCCCATCAACACCACCTGCGTACGCCAATATGTTTGCGTTTTACTTTTGTTATTTTCTACTGATTCTTAGTTTAGGGTTTGATTCCCTGGCTAACAGAGATCAAATTTCATGGAACACTGTTTGTCTTGGCACTGCATGATTCAAACGGGCACTTACGGAATATATATGTGAAAAGATGCCTAATTGTTTAAATTGTTCAACTTACATTGCAGTTATATGTAGCATTATATAAAATCTGTATATTTTCATCAACACACATAAGCGTTATCTGCTTGTTGTGTATAAAATATTAAAACATCCTTGTTATCTTTCTGATAGAAATTAAATGTTATGGTCTCCATTCAACAATTCAATATGACTATAAAATTCACGAAATGATAAAAATATTTTGTATATCCATGTAATGTGTTAAAAAAATATTTCGTATTTACTTTTCTGCGTTAGAATTTAGCATCTGTCTACATAACAAGGCAGATAAATTGTATTCGTAGTGAAAGCCTGCTTCCAAAATTTCGCTGAAACTGCGTATAAGCAGGGGTTTCCTGCACTCTCTAAATCTCACCCAAGCTAAAATCATTGTTGTAAAGCATTCCCAATTGAGCAAGCTGACATTAATTCACTGTTTAACAATTTTTTTTCTGATGCAACTGTTTACAGAACATTGAATCGCTAAGGGTGGAACTAAAACGTAATTTTCGCGTAGTCTTGCGGGACTGCAGCTTGTAAATTTAAACCAAAAGTTCAAGTCAAATGGAATACAGAATAAGAGGTAAGAAGTTTCCTATATATTATAGAGTAGCTTACTGACATTAAATTTTACCAAGTATGATTTGAATGGGGATATTTTCACCACCACCTACTCAGTATAAACGTTATAGTGCACTACATTTCCCTCTTTTAAATTTGGAACTTCAAATGTTGAATTACACCCCATGTAAGTTAAAGTCAAATACCTCTAATCATAAAGTCATCGAATTATTAAAGTTAGAATAAGAAAAATGGTTCAAAACATGCAAATATTAATACGTGTGAAAGAAATAGACATTTACTCGAATGCTATATTTTCATTTTACTAGTTTTTATACTCGGAATAGTTTTGCGTGTCCTCCAGATTCTTAATAAATCACAAGTTAGGCTCCCAGCTACATACTATATAACAGTAATTGCATAAGTTAAATCTCCTTCAAAAATCTCAAAGGTTCCATCGCATTATTAAAACTGGAATAGCTGATTGGCTTGCTTACAATCACGAGTGACGACGTGGCTATGAAAAGGGGGCGGAGTGCCTTTGAAAAAAATGGCGAATTGCCATATCTCTGGTAAAGCAATGTATAGGTAAACTATTTTCTGACTACGTATGGTATTTGCAAATAAGCCAATCAAATTAGGCAACTTACAGTTTCCAAGTATCTTACAGTTCCAGGTTTCTTTCGAAGTTCATCTGTAAGTGTTTTGAGGTATATCTAAATAATTCTAAGCTTGTGGAATAGATTATTCTTCACCCACTTTCCGTAAATTTTTAAACTTGTAGTATATCTTTTCACAAGCGAACGCTAAACAACTCACAGTTATTCCAATAGCATGTAAGAAAAATGCTCCTTGTAAATCCGTCAGCATCATTTTTCGATTGTTATCGTCTTCATGAATCGAACGAACTCTATTTCTTTCAATATAATACGAAAGCCGTTTGTTTACGATCCCTGCTTCTATAATTCTTAAGATTCTGAAATGAAAAGGGCTTTCTCAAGAAGTACATTTTTTAACATAGGCACATAACTTGCATTCACTAATTTAATAACGAAAGTTTAATACCTTTCCTGTCGTATTTCAGTTAAAACTACCGACATTTAGGTTTAATAGTAATGCTTAAGACTTTTATTCCCTCAGCTGGTAACTCGAAATAACTACATGATGCATGGCTGATGGCAGTTTAACCCTCTAACTGCTTATCCCGCGATTTCCACGGGCAACATGAAAGTAACAAAATTTTCTTTTCAAGCGATTTTCGCGGGTATGAAATTTTTCCATCTTTCATCTCTCATCATCTTTGGTTACAAAAATGTGCTACATATTTTAACTCTCAATTACATGTAGATTTAAAATATTGAATAAAAAGAAATATGCAGTTTTTGAAGAGATTGTTATAAAAAGAAATGAGCAGTCAAAGGGTTAAAGAACTACATAAGCTAAAACTAAAACTCAAATTAATATAAACCTGTAACCGAATATGGTTGTTCTCAAACTATATAACTCAACGCATTTAAAAAACACATACGAGTGCATTTACTTCAATCTGGTCGAATTGGGGGCATACCCCTACAACTTTTGTATCATATTAAGAATATTAGAGATGTATTTTTTATGTACCTTTACATACTATATGCATGATCCATCGGATCTTGTTATTTGTTTTGTCTAAGTACTATAGAATAAATTTATCTTGTTTTCTCTTATTCATGGGTGATGCGAACTCTATCAGCCTTTACAGTTTTTTCCGCATCGCCCAGCGTGGTGGGGGACGGGAGAAAAAAATAAATATAAATAACTTTATTACATCACACCTCTACCTGCACCTTGCCAAATAAACTTAAAATTAAAATTTTTACATACATAAGTATTAATTCGAAAAGTTAATGAAAGACTTAAATTTAATTGCGCAATTATTAATTGAATGAAATTGTCGTTAAAGTAAATTTATAATTCATCGAAACGAAAAATTTTATCCAAATGATATTTTTTCTAGTTGAATCTAATTACTTTATAGATAAATAATTTATATACAATTAAGAGACTTACGCTAAATTGAAAGCCTCTCGATACCACATTCTCTTGTCCAGAGCAATGCTATAGCCAAAGTGTTGGAAACTTTCCTTAGCGAAGAGGTAAAGTTCGGGTTGCTTAATATCTGCATCAACAGTAACTTCGCCAGCTATATACACGTAATCCTTTCTTATCGCCAAATCCAATCCTTGAAGATCACTTCGGACAAAGTTTGATTCATCCGATTCCATATTCTCCAGGATAATCCGAAAACCATCCGAATGGCCGGTCTGTGCAGATAAATCATTATAATAAAAATTTTATAAGCCGAATAAGCGAAATGTGTACAATCAGAACGAAGAAAAGCACCTGCATGTGAATATTCTTTAAGATCAATCATTCTTTTTAATGATAACAATATAATTATTACATAAAGGTGAATATTATTTTTATTAAAATCTGTATCTCGGACAATGGTTTTAAAAGGGATATATCTATAATAAATGCAAATTCAATCCTAAATTTGTAAAATCCATGACATGCAAGGTGCGTTAGAAAAATTTCAGAACTAATTAAATAAATAAAAAATATTTCGCATTTTATCCTTATCATTGTTATCACTTTCACAATAATACTTGTAAGAAGCTACATACAGCTCCCAGCATTTCTCTGAAGCATGAGAATTGATGTTAAATTACTCGTAAAGAAAAGAATGATTTTCCGGCGCCTGGTGGGACCCGAACCCACGACCTCCTGACTGCCGGTCAGGTTTTCTAAAACTACTTATAATTGATAATTTCTTGATACAACTTTAACACCACCACAAAAACTCATGTCTGCCCGTTCACTCGTTTCTCTCCCTATGCTTTTCTTTTCTTTTTTCGTTTTAGTTCACGTTATCGCGCTATCAGATATTTAATTCACATAGAGGATAACTTAAGCTTAAGTAAACAATGCAATAGAAATAAATAAACAATAAATGGAATGTAAATAACTGTCCATCCACCTCCATAACATAATATATATGTAAAATTACAATTTATTTTAAATTATTGGGGTGGGGGTTTGGGCCCCATGGGCCGATAGAACTCAACGCCTATGCTTGGAATCCACCCCTGCCTCATTCAGTGAAACAAATAACTCGTATAATATATAGAAATACTGAATATACACTTAATAATAACGAAATAGGATACAAAATAAATGAGAAAAATTAGAAGTTTGGAAATAATATAATTTTATAAAAAAATTCGCTGTCCAATGGTCAACCATGCCGATGCATTAACCATACTGCCCTGCATTTCCTCCGGGGCAGGAATACATACAGCTACACCCATAGGCGTAGGCAGAAAGTTCATAGGGGGGGGGTTATAAGGCTATAACTCATATATTCCTATGTTAAATATACAAAATTTCATTGCAATGGGGGTTACAACCCCCAAAACCACCCCCTGGCTACGCCTATGACTACACCTGCAGTTTTCCTTAAACTTTTTATTTTTGTTCAGTGTCTTATCTTTGGAATTATGTTTTTACACGGCTTTGCACATGTCCCTATGGTAACTATTAGTGCAACTATGCTAGCATTCGAAAACACAAGAACAATGGAAAGACTATCTGATAATAAGACAATTTCTAGTTAAACAGTCAGTGCAACCATGTTTTCTTTAGTGCGTAATGTTACCGTATTTATCCTGAAGGATGGCAAGAAATAATAATAGGATATATTCATCAAAACATTGATATATACGTCACCTTAAATATATTGTGATCAGACGAGTCCTTGATAGTTCCACAAGATAGTTTCCCACTTTTAATGCCGGAAACTAATTCTGCTACTGTATCTACTGCTTCTTCATATCCTGGATAAGCTATGAACGATGTCAATAATCCTTGGTAGCTTCCAGCAACCGTCACGACGCAAGAAAACCAAGCCACAACTAGAAATTTACTTGGGGTATCGTTTGGGTTGTAAAATTCTGAAAATGGGAAATACAAATTACTGAAAAGAAAAAAAATATATTCATTGAATTATTGCAATAATATAGACTCGAATCAGCAGCCTTCTTGTTACTAGTCCGATGCTATGACTACTCATCTACTGAGATTATCTATATTGTATCTATTTTTGTGGGGGTGAGGGTTTCCTTTTAGAAAGAAACTTATTGGATGACTAAATCAGCACTATTTCTCTGCGATTTCGTGATCTAAGTTTCAGATTAGAATTATTTGTTTACTAATAGGTAGTAATTACTATCCTTTCCGCTATTAGTCAAGAAACGATTTTAATCTGACTGAATCCCAAATCGTAAAGGAGCGAGAGAAAAAATTAAATTAATCATCTGGGGCTTGCTCATTCCTATATGAGTAAGGCTTTGATGTGGCGTATTGATAACGCGTTTTACTGTCGTGTAAATAATCGAGTTTTGACTCAAGCAGGTATCCAGCGATTTCCATTTCCTTTTCTACTGCTCCGCCGTATGGGGCTTGATTCCCTAGGCGAAAGAGTTTCGAGTTCTCTCTGCTTAGGGAAACTCCACTGAGATATTCTCAGTAGCTCAGTAGTCATGGCAGTGGATTAATTAGTCAGAGATCGCTGATTTGAATTGAGACGTTGTGTGTAAGAAGGGCGAACTCAACATCGGACCTGTTTTTTTAACCATCCTGTTCAAGGACATCTGCGTTACATGCTCATCGGTCTAATTTGCGGAGTTCGCTCTTCTTTACACTTAAAAATACATCATGAAAATAAACCCACGTCATTTTTGAACATCCAGCGTGCGGGTAGGCAATAAGGGCGAACTCCACAGATTCTTCGTAATCAATCCCGGCATTCCCCCATTTATGCTGACGAGCAAATCGATGACAGCTAAGTTGATTATGACCTTTAAGTAACTTAGGAAGCTGTCGTTGTACATTGTGATGGTAATATTGAAAAATGAATGTAAGTAATTTTCTGATTTCACAGACAGCTCTCTGCGAATTTCAATAACTTTCGTATGCATCTCTACTCTAGGTAATTACATAGCCCCTCCCAACTAAAAAAAAGTCAATTGTTTCCTGTAATATAGACAAAACCATTGGGGTACATAGGAAACCCTTTTTTCCTTTGCTAAATACTTCAATCAGGATACTGCGCTGAAGGAATAAAATATTTCTTTTACCAGAGTATTAATATCATATTTAATAAATATACGATAATTTATATTAAAACCACGATCCCATTACACAACAAAAAAGGAGTATTCATACAAATTTCATAATAGATTGCGTGTTCAGATATTGATTAATCGTTTCAAAGGCAGAGTTTTTTTTAAAGGCTTTTAGTCTAAAAAATTTTAGGAGTGAAAAATTTCCCCTTTTTGCAATGTAGGTTAAATTACTGGAAGCAGACAAATTTTAGGGTCTAGGTACATTCTAGGTACATAAACTGTTTTAAAAGGATTTTTCTCAAAACATGTATTCGTTGAGTTCACCCTCCTTATATGGAACGCCCTTTTGTTGAATTCGCCCAACCCAAACATTTTTTAAAAGCGTTTTTCTCTCTCATAAAAAGATCGCACTGCTCACTGTAGTCCGGGGTTTGGTTCCCCAGGCCTTAAGAGGTTCGGATTCCTCGGAAAACAGTAGGTCCCGGCGCAGCATGACCACTGTAGTCTTTGAGCCGTAAAACCAAAAAACAAACAAACGTTTTTCTCAAAACATGCCTTTGTTGAGTTTGCCCTTTTTGCACGCAACGCCTCAATTCAGCTCGAGGCATGGAGAGATTCTTTCTCTTTTCGACATAATATATCAGTGACTAAGGTAAATTTGAACTAAAAATGTAAAGTAAGAAAATGACGTTATTTGTAGAATTAATATTTTTTAGAGCATAGAAAATAATTTATCTTCCGCGGCTGTAATCCGAAAAGGATCTGGCTCTCTTTAACGATCGTCGTCCAGTCTCCTTTGTCTAAATTTTCCCTTCACCTCCCTTTGTAGAGGTCCTTCTTCGGTCCATCTAACCATCTTCTCATGGGGCATCGCCCTTTTGATCATTCTTCTGGCTTGGTTTTCACAATCTTCCTAACTATTTTCTAGCTTTCAATCTTTCCACATTGGGGTAACTATTTGCTGCTTCCTTCTTCTTTTTTTTTGCTATTACAAGCTTTAGATCATCATACATTTAGTATATCGCATTGGTTTAGTTTTCTTTTTTTTTTTCAAATTTTGCACTCACCGTTTTTATATCAAGTATATTTTCCTAAATTTTTTTCTTCCTCATAATCTCAGTAATTTTTTATTTCTATCAGCCAATATCTTGGCATCAAACTTCACATACCTTATCAGTGTTTTATAGATGGTAAGTTTTAATTTTCGTAAAGTATGAATGGAGCTTATCACTTTCGGGTTTTAGATGCTAAATTGTTTTTTATATATGAGAAATTATAGCCCTTCGTAGGGTTGGCACAATTGCCAAATGGTCGGCATACAGAGCCATCAGAGTCTATTTTTGTAAATTGCTCCCAAAGAAAAGAATGATTTCACGGTGCCTGGTTTGGAACCGAACCTACGACCTCTTTGTAGCCGGCCAAGGACTCTTTCAACTAAGCTACAGACGATCTTTCACACTTAACTCTGCGAGCACATAAAAAGCTTCATTGTAAACGAGTTTCGAAATGGGGCAGTGCAAGAACTATTTTTTAAACCAAATCAACGTCAAAGAAGCGGGACAAACGTGATATTAAAGAGGGGAAATCTTTCACATAATAGCCGATGATGTGGTAATATTAGATAATAAATTGTTTTTTATATATAAGATATTATTATCCTTCACAGGGTTAGCATAATTGCCAAATGGTCACAAGTTGCCAAATTGCCAAGCCCCAGTTTACAAATTCCATGAACACGAACCACAAGGTAACTAAATTAAACACAATAATAAAAATTCCTAATTAAAATCATAAATAAAAATGTTCTTCCACCATGATGCCAACTAATGTTCAATATCTATCACCCCCTCCTGTCCTTAGGTAACGTATGATCGATTAATCGTAAAGTTCATATTTTACATTTCTTTCAAAGGCGCCTCTTCGCTCTGCGTCACCATGTCCAATTGAATCGGACAACTGATGGTTTTCTGAAATAAAAACGAACAAGGAGAGAAACAGCGAAACAGTATCTGCCACATATTGAATACCTCACATAATAGTTTCCATCTGCTATAGAAAAAAAACAAAAAAAACCTGTGTCATTTACATTCGAATCCCAAGTTTTAAATAAAGGATTAGTTACATAATGTAAGCCTATTTTGGTAAAGGTAATTTAATATAATTCTTAGCGGGCGATAAATCGCCCTGACACTACACATTTTCCCCCTTCAATTAATATAATCGCCAAAAAAAAGTAAGACAGAAAATTTTTGCAAATCTATGTATTATGTTCCGTTTCTATCTTTTCCCATTACTGTTTTCAGGGAAGTCTCTATCTAATGATATATCAACATTCCATATCTTTACTACTCCATAAAGTCAGGAATGGGCAAGGCTGTCCCCAAAGGGTACGCGCTGTGTGCGCCGCGTACTCTCAAGAAATTTTTAAAAATACTGAATATCCGTCGCATATTTTTAAGGTCTCGAGAAAGTTTTTATACTTGCTGGCTTTTGGGCAACTTTCAACGAAATTCAGCCTTTTTTTTAGCTAGTCATTTACAAACTTGAATGGAAACAAATGAGGAAAAAACCCTGAACCTCTCAAGCCTCAAAATAATATCCTGCGTACGGCTAGGTGAGGAATGAAAAACTGATGAAAGTGGAAACCAGCGGCGTAGCGTATGTTGCCAGCGCCAGTTAAGTATTGCACCCACTAAAACCCGTTAGCACTCCCTTTCACCAGTCCAGTACTGAAATTTTGTGCGCCTGAGAATTTTGCGCCCGGAACTTACGCCCCGGTGGCACCTCCCACGCTATGCCACTGGTGGCAACTGCCACCTTGGACTTGGACAGACGACCAGTCAAATACCAGTCAGCGCGGCGAGACGACGTCGCCAAGTCCAATAACCCCGCAATTACAATACTCTCGATAGTCGAGAGAGGATAATCGTTACTGTTAACGTAGCGGCAGGAAATTTTCCACTCAATATTTATAGTAGCTACTTACCTTTCATCAAAAGTGATCTAAACACAAACCAGAAGGAATCATTATAAGTAATCGTTTTTAGTTTTTTAGTTTTTCCACACTTTTTATAACTCCTTTTTGGCAAAAATCGACGTGCAAATTTCTGGAACGTTCCAAATATCACTGATATAGAAATTAATGCTAAAATTATGCTAAGCCATGCCTGAAAGAGAGAGAATAAAAATCACTTTGTGTGTAAAAAGGAAAACAAGTTGCAAAAAATTAAGAATCAGTTTTAAGCAATGTTGTGTGATATAAAGTACTATGCCAATACCACTGGCGTAGGTACGGCGATGTTGATGCGAATTGTAACCCCTCATTACGATAAATTTTGTATATATAAATATAAATATATGGATATGCAGCCCTGTATCCCCACTTGCGAACTTCCTGCGTACACCTATGCAGACAACAAAGTTCCGAGTTTGAGTCCCCATATCGCAAAACCCACTTTTTTTTACAAGCCTCAAATTGCATCAAGTGAATCGTATTTTTCTAAATGCGATGCACATTATTTCACATTTTTAAACCGTGGAGATTGCATTAATTCCCACTTTAGTACATGCGTTGGTGAAGGATTGCGTAATGCATGCTGAACTCGCTTAAAAACTACGTCTAATCAAAACTTAACGTTGAACAAAATCCAAGAGAATTTTAACGAAATATAAATAAGAAATAACGAGCAGCTCTTAGCTAACGACGCATTACTTCTGGTCGAAAAGTTGAGAGAGAGAGCAACGCTTCGTGCAGTCAACAGGACATCTTCTAAGCCGAGCGGAAACGCCCCCTTCGGTTAGTCCCGCACAAAACAAAGTCTCACGCACGTCATCACCATGTTCCGCGACAAGACAAATATATAACTTTTAAATCCATTTTTAACAATGCCTAAAATTCACCATTGAAGCACTAATTTTCTCCTAATAACTTAAAGGAAAAACTCTGTCCCATCTCTCAACGTTAAAAAATAGAGCGGTTTTTTTACACACCACGTAAATATCTAACTTGAATTTTAAACAGTACACTATTTTAAAATTAAGAAAAAACCTTACTTAATGACATTTTATATCCAGTTTTCCCTACAAAGAAATTACAATTCAAACCTCTGTCTTTTATGACATTTTTTAAAGTTTTTTTTATGTGAATATTTCGTTTTTAAATCAATTTTTTAAAATATCTAATATTTACGATGGAGGCGCTAATTTTCTATAAATAACTTAAAGAAAAATGCTGTATTTCATCTGTCCACTTTAAAAAATAACGCATTTTTTATACAACACTTAAATATTTAACTCGATTTAAACAAAAGGGAAACTATTCTTAAACGAAGAAAAAGAACCTTTCTTAATAATGTTTCGTGAATCCATTTTTCCATCCTAAACATTTCCACATCAAGGCTGTATCTTTTATGTCACTTTCATAAATTAAAACACACTTTTTGACAGCCTACACACTCATAATAATCTTTCTTAAGGGGACTTAGGGTTTTTTTCACTCGTTGAAAAAATGTGCCAAATACAAACATTTTACATGTCAGTAATGGGAAAACAAATTTTACTATTATTTATATATATATATATATTTAGTCATGAGAAGGATCTTAGTTTGTTTACATCTCATTTGCGGCGAAATACAGTGCAGTAAAGGAAGCCGACTGAGTGGGTGAATAGCTGCCGGTGCTTTTCACCAACTTTTTTTGGTTCTTTGAGACCAAAGGGAAAACGATCTGAAAACAGGAACTGACGATTTATGATGACAGCAGCGTTGTACATACTGGAAATGAAACTCTCTTTATCCACACAAATGGTCAACCTCCAGAGGGGAAAATAGGGTGTAGATCAGAATTGCCATTTCTTTTGTGGATATCCTTTGAGGGCATAAGTGGATGTGTGTATGTGTATTTTGACATTAGATACTAAGTATTTTTAATTCATTAAAATAATTTTATCTTAATAAATTAATTACATATTGTTCTTAATTAATATATCAATTTATTAGTTTTTGTTCTTACGGTAGTAAATATTATCAAGTCTCTTTGGATACTCGTTCAAAACTTCTTATATATTACTAGATTAAATATTTAAATTCTTTATACACTTACATATGTATTAAAGGGCCTCAAAATTACCAATACACGACTGATTTCTTTTGGACTGCGTCCAATAACGTCACTCGATCATAAACGTACGGAGTGGTGAATGCCACCGCAGTAGATCTTAACCAAGTTAGAGACATTCCACCTAATGCTGCATCAGCCTCCTGTAATATTATATAGTATATAGCATTATACACTTTTCGACAAAATTCACGAAACAAAATACTTTTTATTAATATTTTATTTTTAACAGTTTCTCATAAGTGCGCATTTTGATTTTTCTCTTGCCATTTAAATAAATGATTCTATATAATCCTTCAATTGATTCTCTGATTTTTTTTTTTGTATGCTCATTGTAAAATTATGATAAGATAAGCACCATTATGCCAAATTTTTTTCAGCTGCATCAAAAATCCTATGAGCTATATTACATTTCCTAATTGCTCTAATAATTTTGTCAGTCATTTAATATAATACTATATTATAGTAATAAACAAGCAATAAATCATCAAAAAGTTTTTTAACTTTTAAAATAACATGTGCATGCATAAACAGAGCTTTTGTCGAGTGCCATCTTTGTATAGCCATGACTGGTGATTTTCTTAGAAAATAATTACTAAATGTAAATAATTACTAAATGAAACTACAACTTTTCCACAAACAAAACGCACAATAAATCCATGGACTCGCTGTTATTTCATATATAATTATTAACTATTAGCTGCAGTTGATTCGCAGGTTGCAATGACATTCGTCAATTGTGATATTGGTGATGTATATTTTCTTCTGGAGATATGTATATACAGGTGTAAGAAAGTAACTTGGAGAAACTATCTGTCATTAATAAACAATAGCCAAATGACATGTGTGTATCACCTGTTCTACTTGTGGATGGTCAGAAAAAATTATAAAGATATGCTGACCATTGATAAATTCTCCTTCTCGTATAACATAAGTTATTTTGGCAACATCTTAATAATCACGAGGAAGACAATAAACATTTCTTTTTTAATTATGCAACTCCAATTCAAAATATAAGATTAATGAAAAATAAAGCACATAGAGGTTTGATATTTGCATTTATTTCGATAGAAATGGCTGCTTAAGAATTTTCGAGTGTACCATCACATTCTACATATTTTCTAGATGAACACAACATAATAAAATTAATATGATATCGCAAAGTTCTTTTACAATGATTTTTTTTTTAAAAATTAAAAAAAAATAGAACAGTTTTCACAGTTGTTCAAAAAATTAGAATAACAATAAAAAAAATAGTATAATTTATTTAAACAAAAACTATTGTGAATAGTTAATATTTAGTGGCATCTCCCTTGACCTTAATAACATCATGTAGACGATCTGGCATACTATGCACTAATTTTTTGCAGTCACCTTTGCTGATAGTTGACAAAACAGATTTCACACTTTCCATGAGTTAATGTTTGGAGCTAATCCTTGGAGGTGTTTCTACATTAAACCTCACATATTCTCGATGGGTTTTAAATCGAGAGAATTGGTCTGCCAAGGATGTACTTCGATTCTATTATTATTAAGCCAAGCAGTGGTGGCCTTTGACGTGTGGAAAGATACAGAGCTTTGTTGGAAGATAAAGTCATCCTCAAATAGATCTCTCGATAATGGAATCATAAAATGCTCATGTATATCCTTGTATATTTCGGAATTTACCCTTTCTGTCAAAATACACAGCTTTACCAAGCCCTCGGCACTCATTCACCCCCAAACCACGAGAGGTGCTAAACTTCACTGAGCGTTTCAAGCAATCTGTAACAAAAGCTTCTTACTTGCAAAGCCAAACACGGATACCCTGATGACAGTGGTAAATGCAAAACATTGATTCATCGCTAAAAAGTACATTATTCCAGTCTTGAATACCCCATTGCAATCTGTCTTTGAACCATCGCAGTATGGCCCTTTTTTGCTTGCAAGTAAATAGCAGTTGTGTCTTGGGCACACGTGATTGAAAATCAAGTTCATAAAGTCGTCGCAGTGTGGTAGTTGTTGAGGCATCCACTCCTTGTTCTCGCCACTTTCTGCTTATGAATCTTAGGCCCCTGAAGCTGTTTTTAATCACGATACGTTTCAACATTCTGTCCTGTCTTAGTATGGTTATTCGCTTACGACCACTATTTGCATGATTATTTTTAAAATTTTGATTTCTAGAATAATTTTTTAAAATTTTATTCACAGTTTCTTGAAAGCATTTCATTTTTTCGGCAATCATCTGTTTACTAAGTACCTCATTGTGTAGAGTCCCAATCACTGTCTTAATAGCCCTCAGTATGTCTCTCGTGCGGCCCATTTTTAACTCCCCAAGTAACTAAAGCTGACTTTCAAACAAGCCTTTATAAGGGTACTAACTCTACAGTGGCCCCATTTATGCAAATTTCATCATCAATGCTGACTAATCACATCATTTTACAGATATTCTAATATTTTGAATCGGCGCTGGGAATATTTTAATTCTTTGAAAAATTTCAATAATTTTTCATAAAATCTCTATCAATTCTTTAGACACATGTGAACAATATATCATATACCAGCTTATTGTGAACGCTTAAAAATTTTGTCGTTCGTCCCCGTTGCTTATTTTGCAAATATCATGCATTTTATAAGACAATGAAATGCTTATTTTGGTTATTCTAATATTTTGAGTTGGAGTTGTACGTAAGTTTAACTACACTAACAACGGGCTGAAACTAGGATATAAATAAACGAATTTACAAAGAATAATGTTATTACCTGTCGCTGAACCATTCCAATCATGCCATTCCATGTTCCTCCGTTTAATGATCCCCATTTCCCATCTTTGGGACGTACGACTGTATACCTGAATTGTAATAATAATATGCAGGGTGATTCAGAACTAATGGAACAAACTGAAAGGGGTGGTAAAGGACGCCAAATAAGCCATATATACGTCAAATAAGCCATATTTGGCTTATTTGTCAATCCCCATGTCAGCAAAAGACTCGGTTTGGTTGGCTGTAGAGTGAAAGTATTATTTACATCCACATCGTTACTACGTACTGTCTGTTCACGAAGAAAAAGTCCGATGATACAGTTAGAAATAACGAGTGACATCACAAACCGGCTAGCTGCTTACAACAATGTAGGAGTCCAAGTTCTGCACTCTTTTGGCGACCGCCAAAAACAAGTTCTGAGATTGGAGTCCTACTCTGCTCTAAGTAAACGGCTAGCCGGTTTGTGATATCATTTCCCTTTATTTCTAACTGTACCATTGGACTTCTTTTCATGAACAGACAGTAGGCGATTACATGAACGAAAAACATTTTTTGACACATAATTTAAGTGATTGACCTAATAATGCAGCAGAGGCAAAAAAAACATCGGAAATTCCCTTCCCTGGCCCTGAGCAGTGTTGCCATTTAGTCATCAAAGGTATGGAAAACGATTGTTTTACCATACTGGAGGCAATCGAGAATTGTCAAACTTGTGTAATAGTTGAAAGACATCAAAAGAAACAATTTTGGTCCAGTGAACAAATGTCCGAAAATGAGTCGTTCTGGAACTACAGGGATGTTATTATTTGCATCCACATTTGTTAATCATATAACAAAATTTGGAAAATTTGCCGTTTTAGCCTAAAACCATATTGGAAAAGGTTTCACTACTTACTATAGTCCAAAATAACTTCCCATGGCCAAATTTATGCAGTTGGGGAATTTATAGCCCAAACGTAAGCCTCACGTTTTTGTCACTCGTTTCACGGGATTGTGGAATACATTTCGTAGTGTTTCTGGTGTAATAGCATTGATTTTTGTCGTTATCTGCCAGTTCAAGTCTTCTAATGCCCGTGGGCTCGTTTTAAAAACTTTATTTTTCAAATGGCCCCCACAGGCCTGTAGCCAGGATGAAGGGGCAACTGGGGCAAGGCAAAAGGTGTATAGTGTTAGAGAATACTGTAATAATTTGCGTATTATACGGCGAATCATATGGCGAAGTATTTAGTCCTGCTGTAAATTTTTCTATAATCGGATTATTCTTTACTGTCTTAGTTAACTTTTTAAAATGGCATCATTGCCAGGTTGATGTAAAGTGCGCATATTTATATGCCGAACTAAAAGAAGAAATTTATATGTATCAACCTCAAGGTTTTGTTGATCCCGATAAACTAAATGGGTTTGCCTTTAATTTTTAATTTTTGTGTAATTGGTATATGTATGTAATTACCGTTGGTATATTATTTGCATAAATTTATATCAAACGCTTATTGCAATCGTAAGTTATTTGTATTTTATAGGTGAGTTTATAATTTATTTACATAGTGTAGTTCTTACTATAAATGTGAAATATATGTACACGTGAGCAAACAGTACACGCACGAATATCAAAGTCCATTGCAATAACAGAAATATGCGGACATATTATGTTATTTAGGAAAACATTTTGCTACAATAATGTCCAAACGAAAGAAATTATAAGCTAAATCGGAGAAGTCAAAACGAAACTTAATGAAATGAAAAAAAAATGTGAAATAAAAATTAACTTGCCACTAAATCTTCGTATTGTAAAATGAATTATCTGGTATGCTGGTTGATGCATATGTGAGATCTCGACAATCAAAAATGATGGCAAGAACAAAATCAAAGGCTTTGAAATATGGACTTAAAAAAAGAACGTTGGAAATGAACTGTCCAACAGGATCTGAACGGATCCAGTTCAATTAGATATGTAATAAGGCTAATACACAGAATTAGATAAACTTATTGTGTTTATGCAATGAGTGAATAAAATATACTATAATAACTTGGGCTGTCTTGAAGCATTCAGAGACCCAGGGCTCGGTCATTTATTAGGGCCTTTTTCACACTAACTTTTAAATTTCCTAATTTTTTCAAAAAGAGAAATATACTGCAATATATAATAAACAAATTTTAACAATTCAAAACCCTGTTTTAGTCAACAACAACATAAGAATTTCTTTTCTCAACATCACCGCATTCTGAAAGAGAATCTTGTAACAAGCTACTGCTTTATATTCTCTTCCATTTCTAACCTCAAAACCTAAAATAATTTAATATAGATCTTCTGTTACATTGCTATAACTTTTATACTTCTCAAGTTATGTATCACAAAATGTACATCGAGTTGAATAAAATTATTATTATTAAGAAGACATGGGGATTTCTTTTTAATTACCACCCTTTTAATTGAAGAAGGCCCTTCATGAAAAAAATCACCAGTTTTAAGAAGAAAGGTGTTACTTTTTACGTAGTTGCCTCTCAGATGCTATTTTTTTCAATGGGGTAATGTTTTAATAGATACTTAAATTAGGATGAACATTCGCAATTTTTTAAAATTATGAAAATAAAAACGCACGATTCTAATTTTTATCCAAATCGCCAAGAATGAACTTTACCGGGAATTTATCCCTTATTTTTAATTACCAGTTTTATTATTCAATTCGTGAAAGAAATATATTTTACTTTTTACCTGAAGTTTAAATATTTCTTCAGCATCTCTAGCAGTTCAATGTCCACTCCTTCGTAGGACTTGGAGTTTTTAGTCGAAGGTAAGAAAAACGGAAAATGCTGAAGGAAAAAAAGAAGTAGGAATTTAGTTTCTTTTGTTATTTTCTTTTCTTACATCATTATCCTTTTAAACGTATAAATCAAATTATATAAAATATTATTCTTAAAATCTGTTTGTCCTATTGTATTATCGAAGTCAGTGGTTCCTAAGCTGCGAGTCGCGACCTACTATTACGTCCCGAGCCAAGACGGTTTTTAGTGGATAGCGAAATATTTTTAAAAGATGAAAATTCTATATTTTTTTCTATATTTTCATAATTCATTTTTCACCCACGAAAAACGAGTTATGAAAAACGCTGTACCCTCTACTGTAATGAAACAATCTGTCTGTGACGTCAGCCCCTTTAAATTCTAACGGGACCTGGCCGCCAATTTTCCGCGAACGGACTATAGATGGACACGTGCTTTTTTTATTTATTTTTTTTTTCTTGAGAATATTATGAACTACTTGACTCAGATTTAAGCCAAGGTTTTGGAGGATTATTTTATGTACATATGCTATAAACCGCATGCAAATAATAGCCGTTGTTTTTCGGCTCATTTTGATATAATAATTTTTTCAGATATAAATTATATTAATATTTGGAATTTGTTTATTTTTATAAGAAAAATAATATTAATATTTACAATTTCTTTAACGAATAGCGAGTTTCAATATATAATCGTCGGTAGAGTGTACAAGGGTCTAAACAATGCGAATTGTAATTTGGGGTTATACTAGGTGTAAAATCAAATAGCTTCCCCAATTCGCATCAATGAAATATTTTCACATCGAACAGCCGAAGAACCACCATTTGTTACAACTGACTGATGGTTATATAGAAATGAATCCACTCACCCTCTCTAAAGCGATGGAGATCTTTCGTCCCTCCATGCTTTTCCGTGGAAAAAATTTGGTACAGGACCTGTTATGAGGATCTATAGCGGAGTCGTATTTCCCATCAGTTGAATTATAAATGAATCTGAAAGCTTTAATTTGGCGCTGTCCTGTTGATGGTACAATTACCATAGTAGCTTGGATATCTTTTCCAAGGAAAGGCTTCAGGTGACTTATTTCATCTTCGTGTTTCGTTATTATTATCCAGTACACTTGCGGAGAGCACAAACTTCCTTCTCTGTCCACCTAAAAAGCAGTATAATAAATATAATATACACACATATCAGAAAATTGTGTTTCCGTAATGCATAAATTCGTATTGAGCACATTGAGTATTTAGTTCGTTTAATTTCATTTATTGACAATAAGCAATAGAATACAGAACGTGGATAAATAAATAGTAAATTACAGTTTATATACAGTGAAACCTGTCTAAGACGGAAACTCACAGGATCGGAAAAAAATTCCGTAGTATGCAGGTTTCCGTCTTATGTAGGTTACATGCAAAACAAATACATACATAGTTAAATTCAGTGGTGAGAGATGACTGGATATGCTAATTGTTTTTATTTGTCTCATCTTGCGAACTTTATAACTAAATTTATTTCCCTCGTGATAGAAATATTTATTTTATCACTGCATTTTATTTTTATTAATTTTTGCAATATTTTGTGTTAATAGTTACGATCAATACAGTACAAATCTCCATGGTAACTGTGCACGCCTATTCCATACAAAAAGTATATTACATAAGCTTAAATTGTAACAATAAAGTACATAATTGCCCTTATTCCCCAATTTTCAATCAGTCCATTTTATATCAGGATTAAAATGAGAAATGTGCTGACGTATCAAGTATTCAACCTTTAATATTCACTCACAGTATGCAATTCTTTGATACATTAACTGTATTACACAAAGCAAAATTATGGTAATTTGCTTACAATTTTGTTTTACAGTACACGTTTGAATTTCGCATACTAAATCATTCATCATTCATCAATCATTATTTTTGAATTATTTAGTTGAAGACAAAGTTTTGCATGTACTGTAAGTATGCTGGGGCACGCTGACGGACCCAAGGGGAGCAATGGGGCGATCGCCTCCCCCCACCTCACTTGAACCGAAATTATATCATGGAAAATGAAATGAAAAGTACCGAACACTTGGCTAAAAGGAAGAATCGGAAAGAAATCGAATTGAAAAATTTCTGGCCCCGCCTTTTCTATAGCGTACTAGTGCCCTATCGTGTTTTCTAGATGCCAAGAAAATAGACTGATTCATGAACATGTTATCATCCCCAAGAGAGATTGCTCCTTGATGGAAAAAGGAAAGAATAAAGGTTTCATTCTTCAGAGTTTCATTCTTTGTTAGTTTCCAGAAAGTTCTTTTATTTGAATTTGCGATCTTCAAGAACAAATTAACTTAAAAACTAAGTATCTTTGAGAAGCATTTTCCAGTACAAATGGGAACTTCGGGTACTTCATTGAGGTGTTGCCCCATTTGCGTACAGCCCAGATGCGTACATGTCAAAATTTGTCCCAGATGCGTACAAGATGAGGAAATGAGCTCATAGTTGTGGTTACTACCATTTGGCTACCAATTTGACCCCCCATTTAGCAGCACACAAATATAATCCCTTATTTCTATACTGTATTTTTGTATAAATGAAATTTTTAGCAATTACTTTCAGTTACACTTTTATCCAGGCTTTAGACTGGCAGCTTGTTTCTATTTAAAATTTACATAGATAGTACAGTCGAACTCCGTTAAGACCAACACGCTTAAGACACATTACTTTTAATACGAACCGTTTTCTGAAGTTCCGTCAGATTGTATAGCATACTATTCTTCCCGGATAAGACGAATTACTACCAATATGAACAGATTTTCTGTTCCCTTTGGTGTTTGTCTTAACGAGGTTTGATTGTATACAGTATATTATACATTTATAAGGAAAAATTACAAAAATTAACGAATCAGTTTTGTTAAAATTGCCAAAAGGAATGTCGAATATGCCAAAACTTGCTTTAAGTTATACGCACATTAAGCTAAAAGTTAAAAAACATTTACTGTATTTTTTTTAAATTTTAACGGTTAAAAAAATATCAAAAACTATTCTGTTATATTATGTAGCAGATGCTTTGCTTGGGTTTTGTTTTTTGTTTTTTTATTATTTTTTTAGGTATTCAAATAAACACTTCAAATAAAGATACATTTCACTAAGTAAAGCAGGCGCTAAATCGCCAAGCTCTCATTCTCTTAACCCGCAAGCAGGCGCGCGGGGTGTTTCAGACCCCACAACTTACAAATTGTGAAAAGAACCGTCCACCCT
>QLNU02006187.1:10197-23544 GCA_006491805.2 Dysdera silvatica | reverse complement strand
GGATTGCTTGCATTTATCAGAATTTTTTTTTCATATTTTTATGATTTAAATATTTCTTTATCCATATATATATATATATATGTATTCAACATCCAAATTGCACGAATTTAGCAGAAAGCTCGTCACTATTTTTTATGTAAAAGTATATCCCAAAAATAAACAAATTCGCTACGGCTAATATATATCATTTAAAATATAAATTTCTTTACGAGTTTCTTTTTCCTGCTAAGTAATATGTTTGAAATTTTTTGCATTTAGCTCTCCTAAATACATTTTAAAGGCCGTAAGTGTAAGGGTATTTGTTTAAATGATTTGGCAATAAAGTGCTTCACAGACGGCTTAAAATGTTTTTTAGTTTGAATAATAATTTGGAAAATCTTCAATAAATAGAATTACATTTTATTACGGATGATCGAAACATTTCCATAGTATTGATATATGCGTTCATGTAGATTCTTATAATTGTGATTAATCCAGTTAATAGTCTTAACAGTTGTCAATCTATGGGCCATATTTATCAACGTGTTTGTTAAAGTGATCTATTTTTCCAAACCCAATTTTGTTAGAAATAAAAATATTGCGATTGACAGCACAAATTATTTACATGGATTATTTATATAAATGTGTATGTGTCGAAATTAACAAACGTTCCAATAAAATATATTCATTTAAATAACCAAACGGATGAATAATTTCATGATATAATTAATTGGAAGTAATTAATTTTATTTATATATAGCTATTCTTTCATTTCTCCTGAGTTAGTCTGGCGTAGTATTTACGCTGAATAATTAGCCCGGCGTAGTGGTTACGTATGACTATGCGAGTTTGGTAGTGAAAAGAAAATGCTACGAACAGAGAGAGAGAGAGAGAGAGAGAACTCCCTCAAAAAAGAAAGCCTCTACAACCTGACGGAATATGAAAAAAATGTGAGTTTTTTAGCAATGCATGTTGTTCTGTAACATCAATTTTTAATTATTTTCGTTTAACCTAACGACGCCGTGCGCCACTGACATCGCTAGCGACACCTATAACGACACACACATATATATATAATAAATATTTAAATTTCTACCATCATTTCTTCAAATTTTCGATGTGAATAGGTGACACAGCTGCCAAAATGTCGAGCCAATTTTACATGTTGCTTTTACTGACAGTAGGCAAGTTCTGTTTTATTCTTAATATTACTTTTAAAAATATTTTTAAATCGTATCGTTCGGTCAGCCTGTCTTCAAAGCTTGCTTTCATAAATAAGAGAGATTAATTTCAACGTCTAAAAATTTACCTAAATAAAAATTTTTAATTAAGGCACAGTTGAAAATTAAAATTATTTTAGATTACAGTATAGATTTTGTAATAATAATAATAATAGAGTAATGTGGCGCAGACACTTTAACAAAAACTTCAACGATACTTCAACGATAATTTTTCAATTTTAACTATACACTTAACAAAAGTAAAGTTTTACTTTTCCATAGATATTATAATTTTTAATATACAGTGGAACCTGATAAAGGGACCACCTTTGCAAATTGACCATCTGAATAAAATGACAACTTTTTATAAGAGATAACTGGTAGGGACTTAGTCATGTCTATATCAAAATCTGTCGCGCACAGTGACCAGCTTTCTATGGTGACCATCGCTGTCCAGTCCCAAAGGCAGTGGCGCATTTATAAACTTGCCGCCCTTAGGCAAAGCCTGTACTTCCGCCCCCCTTCCACCCTTATAAAAAAAGGAATATTTGTAAAAAAAAAAAGAAAAAAAAAAGGCATATCATACTCTTAGCGTTTCGTATGTAACGGCTATTTTTCATATAATTATTCAAACTAATAAGATACAACTCAAAATTATTGCTACCATATTCTCCGACTTCGTGGATTCGGGACACTTTTTGAATCCACAATAATTTTAGTATAGATTAATGGAACCTCTGATTTGATCTGGTTGGTAAAAGAAAAAAAGAAACAAATACAATCAGAAATATAAAATTTTAATGAAAGAGGGGTGTTACCAAAATAAACAGGAGCCCAAAACTGCACAGTAACTGTGATAGATAAAAATACGGCTTATATTGGGCAGAAAGCCCGTTACCAACGTTGACCATCGTTTTGCTTACCTTTAATGACGCCTGAAAAACGCTTCCACCGGCTTTTCTCAAAGTCAGAAAGTTAACATCATCAACAACTACTTGAAATTTCCACGTGCTGATTCCATATACATCCGCTTCTGGTGGGAGATATCTGATATTGTAATGTAAACAATATAGTCACACATGGTCATACCCCTTTGTCTTTCGATTTTGTAGTTTGTATTTTCAGGCAAGTTAAAGTCTCCTATATCATCGCTGTTGGAGGAACAAGGCAATAATTAAAAAGAAACATTATTTTCAACATTGTCCAGTTTGGAAAATTTTATTTTAGCACTTCGATGCCGCCCTCTCGAGAAGTGCCGCCCTTAGCCGTGCCTTGTCTGATTACTTAGAAATCCGCCGCTGCCCAAAAGTGGTCACTTTAGGCAGATTCTACTGCATATGTAAGTGTATTTATTTATAAATTGTATGCACATTTTAAATATACATGCATTTAAATATTTAATAGAATTTATAACACTAGAAATTTTCAAAGAAGTTCTTTATAACTTTTAAATGTATCATATTTCGTTACCTAAAAAAATTAAGCATCCTAGAAACCAAAACTCTTAGGGTGGATTTAAAAAAAGTGACAAGTAATTACTATTTTACAAAAAATCCATCTATGCTATTATTTTACATATTTAGGTTTTAAAAAGTAAAAATAATTATTAAATTTTAAAATAAAATCGTTACTTTTGATTTCTAAACTACACAAATAACATTTAATCGAAAATACAGCTTACAAATAAAACGTGGTTTGATATTTCCTGCTTATAAAATTAGTTTTTGGATGTAATAAACTGGAAAAAGTTCTCCTATCTGTACATATAATATTAATGATATTTATTGATGTCCAAAAATAAAATGTTTAGTACTTCAAATTTTTATTTTGGTGTTACAGATTTTATTAATTTGGTAAGATGTTTGACTGAAATTAATTTTAAAGAATTTTGTTTTTCATTCGACAGTAGGAATTAATATTAAATTTTCAAATAACTGGAAATCAAATATTATTAAATACAACCCAATTAATTCCAGTTGCCATCACGATTAATTTCATTATTATTTCGTTGAAATGATTTATTAATTAAATAAATATCCAGCATTTTATTATTAAATTATATTCATTTATTATCCTAGTAATTTTTTTAACAGAGTAAATTTATTTATTTTCTATGTCAGTGGTTCCTAACCTGGGATACGCTACGGAGTATTGGGTACAAGGAAACAAATACAATAATAATACCTTTTTATTCCTTATTATTTTATACCGCAGGAGACTATAAAAACGATTTGCTTGGGAAATGGAAAGACAGCAGTAGCGATGCTAGTAACGGGGCTCTCTTTCCGGTAAAAAAAGCAAGGGATTTCTCGTATTTTGCAAGAAACAAAGATATTGATTCGCGCGTACAAATCCGCATTGTTATTAAGAGATTCGCATTCGCTGGAAAATAATATTAGTAATAGCGAAAAATGTAAAAACAAATAAGGGGTTAAAATGAAAACACAAAACTAAAGTTGCAGAGCTTTGCTTTATAGAGAGACATTTATGTGAAAGTCCAATGTAGTTTTCTTGCAATTTTAAAATCTCAACTCCATGAAACAAGCTCAAGGATTGCATTGAAATTATTAAGAGACAAACACGCTTGAAGACTTGTATATCAAAATGAATAAATATTATGAATTCTCATCATAAGTTAATGTAGTTAAAAATTATTTTAATTCTGTTTTTTTAACGTTAGGGTTGCTATTATAAAAAATGTAAATAAATTGTAAACTGTAAAATAAAAGCCTACAAGTGTCATTAATTCGAGTTGTTTGAATATATAGCTAACCTAAGAGCATTACTACCTAAAACAAAATTTTTTTGATGATTGAGGGAAGGGTCGGTGGTGAGTTTATGTAAAGAGATGGGGGTACTCATAAATGAAAATGAAAATCCAGAACCAGGTACACGGGAGGAAAAAAATAGTTGGGAACCGCTGGTCTAATTAATTTCATTTCTTATCCAATTAAATTTATTTCTTCAGTAAATCTGCTTATTAGCCCAGCAAATTTACTTACTACCCGAGTAATTTTATTTTTTCTCACTGTTGATTTCGCTTTTTATAGCGATTAGTTTCAATAATTATACGCTTAATTAGATTTTCCATCATAGACGATTTCACTATCGTATAATTAAGTTTCGTACATTATTATGATTAATTCCATTAATCATCTCACACAGCCAGTTTTATCTTTATTATGGGTCTTAGTTACCATTATTAATTCCATCTGTACCGAAATAAATGTATCTCCTTTATTCAAAATGAAAGGCAAATAAGAGCGTGACTGCCAATAACAGCAACTGTTATTTCAACACTGATGTAAGGTCTAAGAACACACCGTTTCGGGATCCAGTCGCGCTTTTGTCAAGTGAAGACAAAGAAGCAAAAGGAGTAGATGAAGAGAGAGTGAAAGTTCAAAGCATATATTCCCGCTTTTCGGGAATTTTCAACAAGCGGATATATAAACTTAAGGCACATTTTCTCTTCATTCTGCCTTCACTTGACAAAGGGAGCAGTTAGCTCCCGAAACGTCGTGTTTCTTACACCAAACTTTATACCCGTGTCGAAATAACAATTGCTATAGAATGTCCTGGTGAAGCTTTATATTGTCATGATTGTTATGTCACGTCACTATTGAATGCCGTGACAATATTATTATTTGGTGACGAGTTATTATTATTTGGTGACGAGTTATTATTATTTGGTGACGAGTTATTATTATGGGATAACGAAGTATTAAAATTTATATCACTTAGAATAAAGATGTTATTTTACCGTGTTAGTCTAGTGGGTCTGCAATTAGTGCAGAAAGGGCAAATTAACTAAGGTTTTACGAATTGTGTAGTTTTTGTTTTGGAAACCTGAAATAGCTACGTTAAAAAATGAGTATGTATAATTGCTTAGCATTTGCACGTTAACTGTTAACGTGTGAAGGGATTACATGAGAGACTGTCAAACATCAAAACTATATATATTTACAATCTAACAGATATTATGATAAGTATTACGTAAGTCATGAAATATATAATAATAATTAATCCTAGAGCTTTAGTTTCTGGGTAATAAGAGTATATGAAATTACACATTTTAATACACATATTAGTTGATTCTGATTCCTCAAGTATTATCAACTGATCCATCGTATCCACGTTTATTAAAACTTATTAAAACCGCGCATAAAGTAAATATGAATATCAATCAATTCTTCATTGTTGCATTAGCTTCAAAGGATTAAAGATAATTTAATAATGAAACATAAAATTGTTATCCAACTCTATTATTAATTCATAGTCAGAATTAATCTCTACTACTAGACTTATCCATCATTAATATCATTTTTAGCTATATCAATGCATGATGTATCATAATCGATAATTCAAATCCACCTATACAGTATAAAATTATCAGTATGAATAATAACAATAATCTAAATACTTAACCTTGCATGACGAAATCAATCTTATGATTTTAGTTCGTTAATATTTATAACTTACTTGTGTTATATATTATACGATATTAATCAGAGGATTGCTGCTTATGAAAAACATGCTCTACGAGTAATCCTCCATATTTAATAGTAACATTAGTGATGCTGGAACCGTTTCAAGACCAATGATTTCCCATAACCGTTCTTTTACTCCATCATTTCATTGTCGCTCTATTTAAGTTCATCTCGACATCTTCTCCCTGCTATCTAAGCTTTCATTGATTTCCCATCCGATCCTCTGAATTTTCTCCGTTCTCCCTACTCTCTGAGTTCTCATTAATTTCATCCGATCCTCTCAATTTCCAATTTCTTCCTGCTTCACCTTTTTAATCGAGGGGGGAGTTTTATTTCTCTCAGCCCTCTTTCTAAACTCAGAACATCATTGGTTCGTTTCTTTACCGAAAACAATAATTCTGGGCTGTTTCGAGTGACGTCATTTGACAGCGTTTTGCTATTGGCTTGGGGAAAAGTATTATCTTTGAAACTTATTGCTTTGGGTCCCTGAGAAAATGTCAGGTCAATCTGAACTTATAACTTCATTGCAGTCAACTTTAGTTTGCAACTTTCAATGACGAAAAACCAAATCTTTAGAAATAACTTTTTACTTCATGGCTATAAGATGTCGTTCATGACTTTCTTTATAATTTCATATTTTAAGATCACGCTAGCTTCTGCACTTTTTTTAGCCCTAATCTTTTATGTTAAAGTTTTGGGTATTATCCTATGATTTTATCGCTTTCAGCTGCCTTTTTCTTTGTGATGGACCGCTGTTTTCTTACCTAAGAAACTTTCAGATCCTGTTTACAGGGTCAAATCCCTCGTGGAAACGTAAAAAAATCGCTTGTGCCCTCCTTTGCAATTAGCAAAATAAGAGTAATGTCGCGTTGATTGAAAGTCACCGTGACATTTAACCTTTGCATTTCTGATCTATATGCTCCTCTGATTTTATTTTCTCTACTTTAATCCTCATTTCGTTGACATAGTTCGTGTATAAAATGATGCACTAGCATTCTATGTGAAAGCGTAAATTCTATGATAGTTATTTCCATTCATAAACGTGATGCAGAGCCGCATTATGGCATAGATAAACAAGACAAATGCCTAGACGCCTGCTTTTTTTTTTAGAGGTCAGGCGCGGTGAAGACTGAACACTTCAAGTGCTTCAAAATCCTTGCCAATCAGACTTTATCATCGTTGCCTTCATTGCCGTCTGTTTCCATTATTTTGTTGAGATAGTTACTTTTACCATAATATTACTTTACCTCTTGAAAACTGACATCATGTGTTCGTTCAGTGAGGGATTGACGTATAAGACAACTTAACTCAGGCCTAGTACCCTGCAATTTTGGGCCCCGCAGGGACCTGGTATTATTTGGGTAAGCTTTATTTTAACCCTAATGTTGGTCCCTAAATTTTGGCTAGCAGTTGAACCCGATTATAACGAGAACCCGGAAATATGATGTTTGTTTAGTTACATTCAAAATATACGTGACGACAATTCTCTATTGTGGGAGAAAACCAGTTGTAACGAGTAACAGTGCAATAAATTTTCCCTTTAACTTGCCTAAACGAGTCTAAAAAATAATAGATTATCTCTCCTTTTTTTTACAAAGATTTCGTCTTACTTAGCGGGTTTAGAACAATGTGAATTTTTTTCACATAATATGATGCGAAAATATATGTAAAAATCTGATATTTAAATATATGATATATATAATATACACATAAATGATGATATTCGTTTTCTCTTTTCTGTTAGTTTCTTCTATTTTATTTAATTTTAATGGTAACTCGATTTAACCAGAACTCCGATATAACGACCACCAGTACTGTACTGGATTTTAAAGGACGTTTTACAGCTTTTCAGATCTTCTCGAAGCCTGTTATGACTTCTGGAGCAGACCGGGTGGACGAGAGTACGTTTGGGAATCTAAAACCAATAATGGATCGCTTTGTATTTGAAGAAGAACAAGTAATCTTACTTACAGATAAGAAAGGTTTGTACGCTTTTGCAAACTTTTCCAAAATTCTCATAGATTTTGCTTTACGTGTAATATATTATTTATACGCCGTTAGTTTATTTTCGGATCTAGAACAAACAACTAAAATAATTAACGATTTGTATGCCATAGAATTTCACTAAATTTACGCAAAATTATTCTGTTATTTTTACTGACACATTCATGTGTATACAATAGCAAATAAAGGTGTTAATTAACGTAGCGCTGTGTAGAATACATAAAAGTTTGCTATCCTAACAGTATTTGTAAACATAATTAGGATAGTGATGCTAGAAGCTAACCTGCCAACATAAGTGTAGGCAGAAAGTTCATAATGGGGTGGAGGTCACAGGCTTAATGGGAGGGGGTTACAACTCATATATTCCTATGTTAAATATGCAAAATTTCATTGCGATGGGTGGTTACAACCCCCCAAAATCGCCCCCTGGCTACGCCTATGCCTTCCAACAACCATTTTAAGAACAAAAGAGCTGCTCATCATGAAGGACAGACGGAAAATGGTTTTCAATGCATTCCAGGTGATGAGTAACCGTCGATATACACGTTTTTCTAATATCGTCATCAAATATATTCTATCATTAGCGCTGTTATTACTGTTCAGATACTGGCAACGACATCGCTATCATTTATTTTTTACGAACTGATGCAGTTCTAAGTGGTATAATTCAGATATCAGAATTCGACACAATGGGGGCGCATCGTTAAGTTCCAATCTCTGGCCCAATATATTTCGGTCCGTTTTCGTTCAATGGGGATTTTCAAGTTCGTGCTTTATGCGGAAATTTTACCTTGTAATTCTAAAATTACGTGGAACCAGTTGCTTTTATTAACGATTCACTATTAAATCGATTACTATAGATTGCATTGATAATTTTGCTCTCAAAGGGAAATTATCCTTGTATCTAAAGTGAAAGTTCTACAACGGAAGGTTTTCTAATATGCATCAAACACACGGAGTCTAACGAAAAAAAAAATGTAATACGGAAATTTCGAATAACACAAAGAAGTATGGAGAAGTGCGTACTTGGAAAAACTACAATAGATGAAAAAAAAAAAAAAAATACTTGGGTGTGGGAACAAACCCGGATTGTGGAGTTTATTGTTAAAGTAAAGAAGTTGAATTAGCAATAGGCTGGAGATATCGCAGAAGAAGAATCAACCAATAATGGGGACGGCCGAAATTCTCGACCGGATTTAAAAAAGAGATAACAAAGTAGAATTTTCAAAATTATTGGGGAGGGGGCAAGCATATATTATATACATTTGTACATTACAATATACAAAGTTCCTAGGAAATCCGAATGCGGCCAATAACTTTTGAACCAAGACAGATATTGCAACCAAAGTTAGGTATTGGGAAGTAAAATGACTATGCACTCTTATATGAGATGAAAAGCAGCGCCCCTAGTGGCGAATTGAGAAGGTTAAAAATTTTATTTCGAAAAATAATAAAGATAAGTAAATATTTTCAATGAGAAATTTGTAGAGCATCCTACAGTTAGTAAGCAAAACATACGGCTTACATGCACTATGTACACGTACTGCCACAAAGTAAGGTGTTCCGGGGAAGTTTCAATGTATCACTTCCAGTTGAGGCTTTCTGGTGTTTTAAAAGTCGAGCTGAATTTCTTATAGGAGAGAGAGATCATGGTTTCTCTCGTATAAGAGCTTCAACTCAACTTTTAAAACACCAGAAAGCATTAACTGAAAGTAATGTATTGGGGGGTTGGAACCCACGGGCCCATATAACTCTGCGTCTTCAAAAAGACCATCAAAGACGTAGAAAATGTTCTTAGATTAGATGGGTGAATGAAATATGAAAATCGGTTAGGGTAATATAGAATCAAATTCCTCAAAATAATATATGAGAAAATCACTTAATTTCATATAAACTGGTCTTGAATGTTTATATTTTATGGCGCAAGGACATCTAGGTTCATCTTAACAGGACTTACGGTTTTCCGAGGAGTTCGAACCTCTATTATCTAGGGAAGCGAACACCGGGTTGTAATGGGCAGAAAATCCGGCACGCTTTCTACAGTACCATGAGAATAGGATTTGGGTTAACGTCGCGACAGACAAACGCATTACCTCTACGCCATTCTACGTAAAGCGGTCTTTTGAATGACTTTTATCACCAAACGATTTACTTTTATAGCTGAAAAAGCACTAAATATTTTATTTTTCAGATAGCTCAATTGACGTTGCAAGATATATTCAGATGACATACATTCCCTACGTGGTTTTTACGCTACCAATTGCTCAGAATCAAGCAGAAGTTATCAGTGGCGTCGTCGATAATATGAAGAAATTTACTACTATGGTGTCATCCATGTGCGTCATTGTTGTTTGCGAGTTAAACATGATTACCTCTCTTCTAAATTTAGTAAGATGTTGTTTAAACCTTGATACTATAAATATAGCGAGAAATGGTAAAATATACAGAAAACATTTTGCAGAATTTGTAATATTTTTCATGAATCTCAATCTATTCTATTTTAAAATTATTTCATTTTGATTGCATTTTCAATAAATTAAAATCGTGAATATGTGTTTCGATTTCCCCAGTATTTTAATCTATTATCCAAATCAATCTTCTCATTGAATGTAAGAATATAAATACACCCATCAGTGTATTGGAAACTTTTTATGAGATAGTAAAAATTATGAAATATTGATTTGGAACCCAACATAAATTTCATTTTTGCTGTTAAAAATTATAATTATGTTGTTTCCTTGTAAAAAGCTTCGTGTGAAAATTATACGTTAAAATCTCATAACTTAAAAGCTACAACAAAAATTATTGATAAATTTAAATTTGCATGTTTAAGGTTATCTCTTTTTACTTTAATCCTTTTAATTTTTCTTTACTTTTCCATTTCATCCTTTTCTTTATTCTACCTTTTTACTTTTTATTTATTCCACCTTTTTACTCTTTATTTACTTTTTTATTATTTCTTTACATTTTCCTTTTACGCATTTAAGTTATTTGTTTACGCTTCTCACAGCAATCATTTTCCCCTGTTTCTGGATTTACTGACGAACTGGCGGTGGCTTAGTCTAGATTTGGTGATATTCAGATACAGTGAAACCTGTCTAAAACGGAACCTCCACAAGGAGAAAACTTTCTCAACACGGAATTTTTTTACGGTCCCTTCAAAAGTCAATGGTAGTTAACATTAGCTAACACAGAAACTGTCTAACGCGGAAGCGGAAAGCACTATTTAATCCCGTTAAAGAGAAAAGCCTTCATAAAGCGGAAAATCGTTAGTAGGAAAAAAATTTTCTCAGCAGAAAAAGGAAAGAGGGTTGTAATACAATGCAAATAGCAAAGTGGGGGATGACAAACAAAAGACATTTTACACTTTATAGATACAGAATACCCTTACCCGACCACCATTTTGTACACCACCCCTACTTAAATAAAAACTTCATTGTTAGCCAGAACGAAATGTCACTCATGTCGACTTTATCAATTCATGGATAAACTCACAGGAAGGTGTAGTACAAATGATCATTCATCGTGAGATCTATATTCAGAGAAGGGTTATAGCCCATTTGCGTACATCCCAGATGCGTACAAGTCAAAAACTGTCCCACTTGCGTACAAAAGGGGAGGAGGGAGAAAAGCACAATAGGGATGAAGTAAATCTGTTTTAACCCGCGAGTAGGTGCGCCAGTTACAGGAACGCGAGAACGCGCGCGGAGTGCTTTGCACCCAGGGCCGGCGCGACCATTAGACGAACTAGGAAGCTGCCTAGGGCGGCAATATTTGTAGGGCGGCATCGCGAGAGATTTTTAAGGTGGTTAATACTATACGACAATGGAGAAAAACTCAACAACAAATAAATAAAACTAAATGGATTATTGTTCGCCCTGGTGTCGCCTATAATTATTTGTGATATTATAGATGAGAACAGAAAAGAAAAAACAATCTTCAACGAGAAAGTTTGAGGGGAGGTCGTTCTCGTTCCCCTTTTGTACACCAACTTTACGGTTTGATCCTCCCCACCACCCGTGACTACTTGGTGTTAAGGTTCCTCGACTAGCTAAGCGTCAACGAGGTGTCAAGTTGGAAATAGCTGGATTGTACACTTTAGCTGCACATAAATTTTCTCTCCTAATTGTCCTTTCTTGGAATCACAGCCTTCCCCCTCCCCAGATGCACATAGCGCGGGGTAACAAAAACAAGGTGTTGAAATAGTAGCAACCCCAAGCCCCCTTTTGGAGATTCCAGAGGCGTGGGAGAAGATAGGATGGTTTACACAAGAAAATTGTCGATATCACAGTCGCACTTCTTTTGTCACGTTTAGCTATTATTGGAATGAAAAAGACGTAATGCCATCCCAGTTACAATTTATATTTCATGTAAGTAATATTTATTTAAACGCTTAAGTTTACATAATACTTAAAAGGCATTTATAAATATGTACTCTTAAAATTTAAATAAAACTAATCAATAAAATTAATCAATGCGTTTTCACTTCTATGAAAAAAATTCTAGGAAGTTTTGCTTCACTTTTATGACTTAAGACAAGCGCATTTTAGTGTAATTAAATAAATATCATTACTTAATTTGCATTGGTGATCGATTAGAAACGAAATATATCGATCTTTGATTAGTGCTAGCTGCTGCTTCTTTCTCGCTATTTCCTTATTTTGGGTTAGCGACATGACAGTGGCGTTTCCATTCATTACGATTAAAGACATTATTTGGTGTCAAACCGTGGCCAGCCATATCATTTGAGGACCTTCACTTCTACAGTTAGCTAGTGGTTCTTCAATATGAATTAATAAAAAAAAAAGAATATTTGTTCATTGTTAAATTTTCTTACTAACCGGTTTTAACGAGTTATGTATGTATGGGTTAAATTGCACTGTAAAGCCCACATACAGAGGTGTAGCTCCTAAACGTAAAATTTTCGATATATGTATAAATATAAACACAAGGTAGCATTTTTAATCTTTAAAGAGTGTATATTCAGAACTTTCGTTATTATAAATATTGATGGGTTTAGTAAGTTTAGTCAGTGAAATTTTTCTATAACAATAAAGCTGCCTCATGGGTAAGCGCACGGGCGCCGTTAGCGGGGGTACAGGGGGGACCCGTCACCCCAATATTGATATTAGGGTTCCATGTCCTCCTCCAATTTCAAGCGAAATGCCTTCTACTGTTGCATTGTCCCCAACCCCCAATATTTTTATGCCGTTGGCGCCCATGGGTAAGGGGCGCTTTTGTGCAAATTTATATTTCAACGCCCCCATAAAAGAGAACTTGCTAATTAAAATGAAATTATTTTCAAGAAATTTTTATTTTTTTTAGAATATGAATATAATTTATACGTGTAAATATAGCTGACACAAATATTTTTTTTTTCAACTATTTCAAAATAGTCAAAACACAGTAATATATTTTGGATTTTTTGGTACACACCATATATCATTCATTCATCATTCATCCCCCTAGCTTTAGGACCCACAAATACCTTGATTAGATCTTTTACATCTAGAGTATCCATAATGTAATTTTTTGTTGAGACATTGCTGATAATCGGTAAGACTTTATTGAACATTTTTGTGCCCGCATAAATTTTTATTAATTTTAACTTTGAAAATTCCTTTCTTGGAAAGCTAATATAAAGTTAAGCGCTAAGG
>QLNU02006187.1:0-10097 GCA_006491805.2 Dysdera silvatica | reverse complement strand
TTGGATTTTTGGTACACACCATATATCATTCATTCATCATTCATCCTCCTAGCATTAGGACCTACAAATATCTTGATTAGATGTTTTACATCTAGAGTATCCACAATGTAAATTTTTGTTGAGATATTGCTGATAATCGGTAAGACATTTTTGAACATTTTTGTATCCCAATAAATTTTTATTAATTTTAACTTCGAAAATTTCTTTCCTGGAAAGCTAATATAAAGTTAAGGGCTAAGGCAATGCTTAATAACACGCAGTAAAATGGCAGTATTTTTAACGTACCCTGGTTAATTTATATTCGTATAAAAATTTTGAAACACCGTAAGGAGCTATCGTTTTTTATAAAACATTGCCAAATATTTTAGTTTCTTAAAGTCAAACCCTCAATATCCAGATTGTCAAATTTTTTATTGTAATTCATTTTTATGTGTATATCTTTGCAGTATTTAAAAAAACCTTTGTCTCTCCACTCTTTAAATTTGCTTATGTCGTGGCTAAGATTAAAGTCTTAATTGTTTCAAACGAAATGATGACTATTGAAAAATGAAATGAGGAATGTAACAACGATGGACAAATATTTATATATATTTATATTATTTTATATTCGCGGTCATGGACACCATAATACCATTAGTTATATAAATATCTGTTATTGTTCTTTTGTGTGCAATTCCAAATAATTTACAGTCTCACACAAAACAACAACAAATAATTATATAATTGATGCAGGTATTGGTGTTTAACAAGTAAGATTACGAAGAATTTTTAATTTTAAAATATTATTTAACATAATTTATTGGTCATTTGATATTTTGTATCCAAATGTTCTCGTTTTTAGTCTCATTCGAATTTCTGGAACAATAAGATCGACATTGAGTTTGTTCGACAAATTCTTTTTAAAAGTAGCAACATTTTCGAAACTTTAATCAGTCTTGCGGTTCTCCAAATTCATTATAATGAGATCGCGTTTTCCTATTGCTCTTTGACTATTAAATGTTGGATTCTGTATCGTTTTGCTTACAACATTTACGAAACTGAAAATGCACCAAATATTAATAGAGCAAACAAATTTAAATAAACAAAATTTTTGAAATTAGTTTACCTGAACTACTAAACGATAGCTTTGATATCATTTTCTGTAATATCTACAATTATCTGATAAATTTCTCTGGCGTTACAATTAAGCGACCTCATTACTTCAATTCTAATTTCTCACTCAGTAGTATAAAACGACTTTAAATTTAAATTTTGCATATTTTTTTCATACAGCCGGTGCTTCGAAGATACTAAAAAATGATTGTAGAGTTACGGGTCATCAGTTGGAAATGTGGTACTGCTCTGCTAAGAAATAGCACCTAAAATTAAGTTACATTTTTAACGCAAGGTACGACAATATAAAAAATCTTACAAAACTATTAAATACTCAATTTATTTGTATATAAAAACGCACTCCTTTCACAAACATTTTGAAACTAAACCAATGAACATTCAGTTTTATTCTCCTCAAGATTCTGGCTGCTCTCTTGTTTCCAGCAGTGTGAAAAAAATTATAGATGTACTACATAAATTGGGAGAGAAAAAAAATTTCTATTTTCATGTCTCCTAAAGTTGAAAATTAATGTCTATAATATCAAAAGATAGTTCATTCAGAAATATCTAAAATGAGACCAGAAAAAAAAATTGTCATATTTCTTGGAAACCGAGCTATAAGTATATTTATATTTATCCGTCCTTCTGGATAACACTGGATAAACTAGATCTGCCTTTTTTTTCAGCGCAGGAAAATCTCTTGAGTGGGGGAGTTTTGTATCTTTCATTCAATACTTATCACTCTGAATATGTAGATTGAGATTTCGAGACAAAACAAAGAGCTCTAAATTTCACAGCGCAAAAATAAGCGCATAACACGTTAAGGACAATCGAATTTCCCATCTACTTCGGAGCAAAATTTCTGCTTTGAATCACTTTGGAATCAGTTAGGCGATGTGTATGATGATGCACTCATGGATACTTTTGAAAACGATACCCCGATAGAACTGTTTGGTAATCTGTTTCGAACTGAGGATCAGTGACATGATAAGAGTATTGCAAATTTTAAAATTATTATATACCTTATTACGTGGTAAAATACCCCTTATGATATTAGTTTGACGAATTAATTGTCCCAATGCAAGGAGTTTGATATAACTGCTGCTAGAAAGCAGCTGCTTAAAAGAAAATTATTTTTATAAACTTCAGAAGGGACTTAGAAATCGAGAAGATGTTGGTGGATGCAAAAGATCTTTCTAAAGAACTCGACATCCCTGCTTCTTTTGAGTCAGAGTCAAGACCAACCCACCTGCCGAAAAAATAAAACATATTTCTTCTGAATCAGAAGACAAACCAATACAAAATGACAAATAAGAGTTTAAAGTAAATTTTGATTTTGTAACTTTTGACACTACGATTAATCTATCAATGCAAAATTTAGCCAAATGGAACAGATAACCACTGCATTTGTATTTTTATACTATGTTTATGAGTTAGAGAATTGCTCTACTGAACATATTCTGGACTACTGTTTAAAGTTAGAAAAATCTTTAAATCATGAAAACTCTAAGGACTAGTGGCGCCGACTTCGTGGGTCCGAGACACTTTTTGAACCCTCAATAATTTTGTTATGGGTTCCTCGAACCCCTAATATTTTTGCTCGTGGGGAAAATACATATATGGAAATATATGCACAAAGTTTTTCGTCATCGATTCTTTAAGATTTTCATTATTTATATCCTGTTCCCTGAACCTTTCATTAAAGAAAATTCTTCATTTTGTCTGGGTTCATAGAAAATACAAAAGTTTAGTCTGTAGCTCTACACACAGAGACGAGAATCTTTAGCGGCCATAGTGATAAAGGCGAAATATGTTGTCCAGTAAGTTGGCCCACCTTATCTTTCAACAACTGGGGAATCCACACTTTACTTTAATTCGTTTTGACTCCCAAGTATTGTGCGTTCGCGCAGACCTGACGCCTGATACCGTTAGCACAAGGGTTAGTCGATTGCAGTTTAAGAAAGGGCGTCTTGCCGAAACTGGTTTTTCGCGCGGGAAAAACCAGTTCCTCCAAGACGGCCTTCCCTAAACTGCAATGGACTAACAAGTCTGCTAACGGTATCACGCGCCAACTGAGCGCTAATGCACAGCACCTCTGGAGCACCCGGAGAATCTAGCTTTTATTTAAATCAACTTCTTTTTAAAGAGGGACAGAATGGGGGAAGGGCGCTGGGCACATCTGAGTATTTTGGCAGCAATCGTAAAACTATAAATGGTGTATGCATTTAGGGGGCATTAAATAATTATCTAGAGAAAAAATATTTTTCTATAATTAACTATAATTTGCTTCATTTTAATATTTCAAGTATCTTATTGTATATATCAGATAATCTGATAATGAAATTTAAATTACACTTACATCCTATGAAGAATGCTCCGATCATGTGCTTTAAAATTTTCGGAACCACCAATAATTTTTCAAGTCAGCGCCTATGTTAAGAACATTGATGTTACTGAGCTGCGCAGTGAATTGCAAGTCATTGCAAAAACGGTGTTTAAAAACGCAACACCACAGCACATTTTAAATTATATTTGTCGATATAACTTATTAGACAACGTGTCAAATTTATTTATTGCTCTGCGAATTTTGTTAACACTTCCTGTAGCTGTGGTTAGTGGTAAGCTCAGCTTTTTCAAATTGAAGTTAATAAAAATACATGTATACATTCTACAATGAAACAAGATGGACTCTAGGATTATCAACTGAATCAATAGATCAGTGGTTCTCAAACTGGAGGGCGTGAGGTACTCTCAGGGAAGGCGTGAAACGATTTGAGAATTTAATATTAATAGCGTTTTGTTTTTCGATTTTTAAAGTATATTTGAAAAAAGAAATAAGAAGTAATTATAAAAAATAGTGAATAATAATTTAGGAATCAAATTCAGTTACATTTGGATCCTTTAGATAACGAATTCAATTATTATTTCCCTGATATTTCATCAGATGACTGGTCTAGGATGTAGACGAAAAATCATTTCTCCTTGTTGATATTGATGTACCGGCACAACGTTCTCAAGAAGAAGCCATAGAACTGAAATGCGATTCAAAGGCGAAAGATGATTTTAAATCAATGGGCCTGGATGGATTTGTGGAAACATTACCTTACATTGTATCCTAACGTCTCCAATGTTGCATTAAGCATCATTGTGCCATTTTCGTCAACGTATCTCCACGAGTCAGGATTTTCAACACTAAGTGCCATAAAAACAAAACAGCGTTGTGGTCTAGAGGTGGAAAGTGATCTCCCTTGTGCGTTATCCAACATCAAACCAAACACCACACGTACATGACACAATCAAGGCAAAACAGTGTCAATCTTCGTACTGATATTTAGTGACCTGATTATTGATCATTTTTTTTCACCGATTGCTCTATTTGAAATTTGTTCTTTTTTGTGGAATGTGTGGACTATTTTATTAATTTTGTGGAATATCATCATCATCATCATCATCATATTCAACCATTATCTATCCACTGCTGGATGAAGGTCTCTCCAAATGCTTTCCACACAAGTCTATCCTGGGCCATTCGTTTCCACGTCACCCCAACCTGTTTTCTTATTTCATCCACCCATCTAGTTTGAGGACGTTTTCTAGGTCTTCGGTGGTCTCTTGGAATCCAGTTCAGAATTTCTGTTGTCCATCGTTGATCAGTTCTTCTTGCAATATGCCCAGCCCATCGCCATTTCAGCCCTTTTACTTTAACAATGATGTCCTCTACTCTAGTTTGCTCTCTCACCCAAGTGTTTCTTTTTCGATCTCTCCTAGTTATTCCAAGCATGCACCTCTCCATGCTCCTTTGCGTTGTCTGTAACTTTCGTATTGCTCCAACTGTTAGACTCCATGTCTCTGATCCATAAGAGAGGACTGGCAATACACACTGGTTGAAGACCTTTCTTTTTAGACACAAAGGCAATTTCCCCTTCAGGATAAAACTGTTTCTTCCAAATGCACTCCAGCCAAGTTTAATACGTCTGTTGAGTTCTTTCATAATGTTGCCATCCATTGAAATCAGCTGGCCAAGGTAAATATATGAATCAGCAATTTCTAGCTCAATGTTGTCAACTTGTATTTTTGTTTCCTCTACGAAATTATTGAACATGATCTTAGTTTTTTGTAGGTTCATCTTGAGTCCAACTTCTTTACTTCTAGTTGAGAGCTCCTGTACCATGTCTTGGAGTTCTGATGGGTTCGTTGAAAAAATAACAATGTCATCAGCAAACCGCAAATGATTTAAATATTCACCATTTATTTTTATTCCCTTGTTATTCCAATTTATCTGCTGAAAAATCATCTGTAAAGCTGAAGTAAAAAGTTTTGGAGAAATGGTATCTCCCTGCCTCACACCTTTACCAATTTTGATAGTTTTGGTATCTTTATGTAACCGAAATTTTGCACTTGCATTTTTATACACACGTTTCACCATGTCAATGTACACATCCTCAATGTCTGTTGATCTTAAAGAGTTGATGACTGCTGATGTTTTAATAGAGTCAAAGGCCTTCTCATAGTCAATAAATGCCACACACAATGGAAGTTCATATTCATGTGTTCTTTCAATTAATTCTCTTAATACTTGAATATGGTCCACTGTACTGAATCCACTTCGAAATCCAGCTTGTTCTCTTGGTTGAGCTGCATCTAATTTTTTCTGCAGGCGATGTGTTAGCACTTTTGTGAAGATTTTATAAATAGCAGGTAACAAGCTAATTGGTCGGTAATTTTTTAAATCCTCTTTATCACCTTTTTTATGCAAAAGAATTACTGTTGCAGAATCCCATTGGTTTGGTATGTTACCGCTGTTAAGACATTTGGTAAAGAATTTTGCAAGTATGTCTTCTACATATTCTCCAGCTTCTTTTAGGATATCTAATGTAATACCATCATCACCAGGGGCTCTTCCTTTCTTCATACTTTTTATTGCAAATGAAACTTCTTCTTTTAAGATTTTAGGAGCTGTTCCTTCGACTATCTCAGAGTCTTCGTTTAATCCACTGTTACTTTCATATAGTTTTTTGTAGAATTCTTCAACTCTTCTAAGTATTTCTTCCCTATTTCTTGTTACGGTGCCATCCTCTCCTTTTAATGCAATGATGTGTTTCTTCCCAACAGATAAACTTCCTTTAACAACCCTAAGGCTCTTGTTATTTTCAATGGCTTTCCTTACTAACTCACAGTTGAATTTTCTTATGTCTTCTTTCATGCTTTTGCGCAGAGTTTTACAAAGTTCTATGTACTCAATCCTGGAACTGGTATTTTGATTGTCCACCTTCATATCTCTTCGCCTTTTCATGAGCTGTTTCGTCTTCTCAGATAATTTGCTATTGTGCTTTTTACAGGTTACACCACCAATTTCCCCAGCAGTTTCAACTATTGTCTTAACAATGTTTTCATTTGCTTCTGAGATGTCAACTTCTTCAATAAGTCCTTCCAGTGCAGAAAAGCGATTTTTTAATTCCAACTTGAATGCCTCGGTATTTTCTTTTAATTTCTTTAAATCCACCCTCTTACTTACTTGTTTCCTAATGAGCTTCTGTCGTTCTAATTTAGTATTTAAGTGCACTTTACATCTCACCATTCGATGATCACTTCCAGTATTAAATCTGTTCAGTACGCTGCAATCTTCAATAATTGATTTCTTGTTTGCCAGGATATAGTCAATTTCACTAGTTCCCCCATTTGGGTGTTTCCATGTCCATTTTCTTTGCGGTTTCTTCTTAAAAAATGAATTCATGATGCTAAGATTTTCAGCTTCTGCAAATTCGATGAGTTGATCGCCACGTTCATTCCTTTCCCCATATCCGTATTTACCAACCGATGTCTCTCCTTGTTCCTGTTGTCCAATTCTTGCATTGAAATCCCCCATGATGAGCTTGATATGTTGTTTCCCTTTGGTGTGTAACTCTTTGATTTCTTCATAAAATTCTTCAACCTCTTCGTCGGTATGGCTTGATGTTGGTGCATATACCTGTACTATTTGAAGTTGGTATCGCTGGGTTAGTTGAACAACGAGCCTCGCTGCTCGATCTGATGTACTTTCAACTTCCAGAAGACAGTCTTTAATTCTTTTGTTGATTAAGAAGCCAACACCACTTGTTCTTCCAGTTTCCGTTCCTCTATAATAAAACAAATGTCCACTTTTAAGTTCCACCAACTCTTCACCTTTTCTTCTAACTTCACTGAGTCCTACAATGTCCCATTTGATCTTGTCAAGTTCTTCTTCCAATTCCTGAAGTTTTGCTTCAGAAGCAAGGGATCGTCCATTAAACGTAGCCAAGGTCAATAACAAACGGCAGCCTGGGCCATTCCAGTGATTCTTAGCACCCCCTGCTTTCATGCCACACTGACCGCTGCCTTGATCAGGAGCACTCCAGCACCTGGAGACTAGGGGCCATGGTTTCTGGTGTGTCAACATAATGGAGGAATTAGCCATAATTTCACCACGCTGGCTAGACGGGTTGGTGAATTAGCCCTCCCCTTCCGCCTTTCTATCCGTGCAGCAAATATTAATTTGCCACATAAATAGAAAGCTCAGCCTGCACCACTTGAAGGCGGGGTAGGACACTAGGTTACTGGCCTGGCCGGTTCCACACATCGTCACATACGTTCAGCGTGTGGGTCTCCTTCCAGTTAGATACCAGCAACCCTTTTGCAGGCCATATATATATATATACACACACGTTGTAGATTTAGTACTACGTAGTCATTGGTGTTGAACGTAAGAACCGTTCTTGGGCTACTTTTGTTCAAAACGAATTGGGGGGACCGCCCCCGGGTCGTACCGTGAAATTTCTGTATCTGAGATAAGTCATGAAATTCTTAAGAGAATTATATTTTTATTTTTGGAATATCTCAATTTTGTCATGAGATTTTTAGGTTTAAATATAGTCAGACAAGGCCAAAATTCCCCATTTTTTGACAATTTCAAACAATCATAACTCAAAAGCGGAATGAGATAAAAAAAACAACAACAACTAAAATCTGAGACTTTTTCTTACACTAGTTTTAGTATACTAAACATGAAAGCGATAGAAAGCAGTAAGGTAAAAGTCATTGGCCGGCCCACTTGACGTGGAAATGACCCATTCGTATTATTTTTAATAGATACATTTTGATGAAAAGTGTTTATACCGGCGTTTCTCAACCGGAGTGTCACGGAACCCTAGTGTGCCATGAGATATCACTAAAGGTGCCGCGGGAAATGCAGTGGGTTCTCGAGTTTACGAATCGTCGATACTTCCAAAATGTTCGCAAATGGGAAATTAATATTAGTTCTATAGGACATTTTTAAGGACCAAGAAAATAGATCGTAAAAACGTGTAATTCATAAATTGGAGGTTCGTATAAACACGAGTACACTGTAGTAATAAATATATTTATTTGGTGGAGTCACCAGTTTACGAGCATTGTGGAACTGTAGCATTTCAGGTTAAAACTTCATCATGAAGTCTCTTAAACAGGCGGTTGAAATCCATGTTTTGTTTTTCTGTATTATCACTAAACTTTTAATATAATAATAATTTTTTTCTGTTAAACCAGATACCTGAAAAATTATATTGTTTTCCTTATGAACTCCAAGTTTATAAATAACAAGATATTAATAATGGCAGATAAAAAAAATTTTGCAGAGGTTCTGCCGACCAGAAATATTATTTCAAGGGTATTGCAAGAGTAAAAAGGTTGCGAAACGCTAATTTAGACTGATAAAATTTGTAAATTTCTGTGAAACAGTCCAGCTCCAAATTTTTTAATTGGCTTGGACTAAAAATACGTGGGGTTACTGGGAGAGCTCCTTATTTCTTTATGTCTAACACAGGAATTTAATAATAATAATTTTTTATTTGTTCTCTGTATTATTCACTCAGCATCACGTATATTATATTTTGACTGTACAATCAATCCACAGCAATTTATGCCAATGTACAGATAGATACCACCAACGTAACGTAGAAGGTACAGAGAAAATACACAAATATAACCTACTTTAGACTTGGGGGGGAAAATAAATAAATAAATTTATACATGCACACACACCCTCTTCTCAGTCTTTTTCTCTCTCTCTCTCTCTCCTTGTTTCTGAGTAATAAATATTTCTTCAGTTTTGATTTGAATAAGTTTATATTATTATTTTGTATTCATCTGGTAGTGTATTCCAGAGTTTCACTCCTTTATAACTTACGTTGTCTCTGTTTAAGTCTAATTTTTGGTAAATTTAATTTTTTGCCTTCTCTTAATCCCATTTACATTTGCCTTTGTTGTACATCTACATTTTTTGCATGTTTTTATTTTAGTTTTCTTTGTAGATTTGATTAACACATAATATTCGTGCATTATGTCTGTAGGAAGTATGCCACGAGATTTGGCCAGTAGCTTCCAATTGATAATCCTATCCCTATACATTGTTCTTATCATTCTTTTTTATAGCGATAGTATTTTAAGTTAATTCCCAAAGTCACAGATGCCATCAGACACTATTGCAACACATTAGATAGCTGTTAATCAATGAGTAATATAATTCTACGATGGTTTTATTTTTGGTAAATATTTTGAGACTTTTTATTTCACATATAACGTCTTTAGCTATTTTTAGTAAGCTTTTTGTAATAAAAATTAAATTAATAAATTGCGACCCATTTCTTACCTGTAAGATTTGTTCCTGATTTTGATTGAATTCCCCACCACCACTTCTCTCAGGCATAGACACGTATGGTGGGTGTTTATGGTGAAGCCATAACCCCTTTCATTAAGTACAAATATATTACATGTATTGTTACACCCAATTTTGTGTGTGTGTGTCTGTGTGTGTATAAAGAGAGAGAGTTGTAGCCCTCCCATATAAATAATCAGTTTTGACACCAATGTTATTAGCTCAAACTAGAGCTTTATATATAGAAGAAAAGAATCATCGCCCTGGTCCAGAGTCGAACTGGAGACCTTCCGTTAGATTCGGAGTGCCTTAACAGCTTAGTCACCAGGGCAGGAACGATGTTCCTTTTCTTCGTATT
>QLNU02006182.1:5985-19545 GCA_006491805.2 Dysdera silvatica | reverse complement strand
TGTCCGTGTTGTAAAACGTGTTCTGCCAGACATGAAGCTATGTCTCCTTTCGCAAGTGCTTGTTTGTGTTCTTTTCTTCTTATTTTGATCATTCTTTTTCTTTGTCCTATGTAATGTTTGTTGCAGTCTTTGCATGGTATTTGGTATATTGCGCCTGTGAGATCTTCTGGTGGAACTGGGTCTTTAACTTTTGTAAGTTGTTTGCGAAGTGTTGTGACAGGGGAATAGAATGTTTGGATATTTGCCTCTTTAAGGATGCGAGAGATTGTTTCGGAAATGCCGTGAATATATGGAATAGATATGCGGGTGTGAGATGTATTGTTTAAAGATGTACTATTGGGTCTACAGTTTCTGAGAATGAATCGTTTAGGGTATCCATTATTTTTAAGTGCCGTGTGTATGTGTTTTGTTTCTGTGTTTGAAAGTGTTTCATTACTGCAGTGAGAATTCGCTCTAAGACTTAATGTTTTAACAACGGAAGCTTTGTGGCATGTTGGATGATGCGATTTAAAATCGAGATATCTGTCTGTATGTGTGGGTTTACGGTAAACTGAGGTGAAGATTGAGTTATCGTGAGATCTGTGTACAAGAACGTCTAGGAAAGGGAGTTTATTGTTCTGTTCTGTTTCGTATGTGAATTTTATATGTGAGTTTAAGTTATTAAGGTAATGGAAGAAGCTTTGGAGTGTATTAGTTTTAAGTACAACAAACGTGTCGTCGACGTATCTTTTCCAGAATTTAATGTTAAAATTCGGTGAAGACAAAGCAGTTTCCTCAAATGACTCCATAACCAAGTTAGCTACAACACTTGAGACCGGAGATCCCATGGCAGTGCCAAAAACTTGTCTATAGATAGAACCATGTGAGGAGAACACAGCAGAGTCTAGACAAAATTTCAACAATGTGCAGATGTCGTGAGGTGTTAGTGAAGTGCGTTCATGTAGTGTTGTGTCATTTTGGAGGCGTGTAAGTGCGGTGTCGATTGCAAGTGATGTGGGAATGCAAGTGAAGAGAGAAATTACATCGAATGAGACCATAAGGTCGTCGTTTTCAAGTTGTAGGTTATTTAGTTATTTAAAGGGGTGCAGAAAGATTGGCTAGTAGAAATAGTGTAGTCGTTACTATCGATTATAGGAGAGATTAGACGTGCAAGATATTTTGATAGGTTATATGTAGGAGAGCTGCAAAAACTAACCATTGGTCTGAGAGGAATATTTTGTTTATGAATTTTAGGTAATCCGTAGAAGGATGGTAAGCGGCCAGAAGTGCATTTTAAAGAATCATAGAGATTAAATGTAAGTTTTTTAGATTTATAGAGTTTTAGAAGGAGAGAGTTCATTTTGGATTGAATTGTTTGTGTAGGGTCTTTTGTGATGCGGGTGTATGTATTTGTATCAGATAAACTTCACTCGCGCTTAAACTTCATTCGCTCTTAAACCTCACTCGCACTTAACTTCACTCGCACTTAACTTCACTCGCACTTAACTTCACTCACTCTTAACTTCACCATGTTTAATTTTATTCGTTTACACTTTGGTCAGGAAACTCTTCAAATAGTTCGTAAATACATCAAAACACACATTAAAGTTATTCGTTTTAAAGAACATCTTCACTTTAATCACACTTGTAAAAAGGAATCTCTTATCCCTTTTCGCATAGGCGTTAGGTTGTCCCCAGGAAGTTTTGGACGCCGAAGGAGTCCTGCCACTCTGCAGCGGATATCAGCTGCAATGCGTTCGTCAGTGTGATTATTTTGTAGAGCATTTTCTATAGAAGCGAGAATCTGTGGTGTAGGAATTTTAAGTGGAGCAGGTGAGAAATTTAGGCGGAGTGATAGTACGAATTGCTGTTGTGGTGTGAAATTTTTATTTGAAAGGTTTAGTATCCAGTTTTTTGTAAGAAGTTTTGACTGTTTTGAAATAGAAGGTCTAAGGTTGTTAAGTTTACGTGAATGAGTAAGACGAATATGTTCTTGGATTTTAGATTCTTGTGAGCAAATAGCGGATTTAACTAGGAGCATGGTAAGAAAATCAAGTTTAGTATTTAGAAGGGAAGTAAGAAAGAATATTTCATTTTGAAGCTGAGTAAGAATGCAGTGACAGAGAGAATTTCTAGTGGAAATAAATTTAAGATTTGTGTTATGTGCGATGCAATGTCCAAGAGATGAATTTACAAGAGATTTAACTTTAAGTGTGAAAGGGATAAGAGGTTCCTTTTTACAGGTGTAATCAAAGTGAAGATGTTCTTTAAAACGGATAACTTTAATGTGTGTTTTGATGTATTTATGGACAATTTGAAGAGTTTCCCGACCACAGTGTAAACAAATAAAATCAAACATGGTGAAGTTAAGAGTGAGTGGAGTTAAGGGCGAGTGAAGTTTAAGCGCGATTGAAGTTTAAGCGCGAGTGAAGTTTTAGCGCGAGTGAAGTTTAAGAGTGAGTGGAGTTAAGAGGGAGTAAAATTTAAGTGTTTAAGAGTGAGTGTAGTTAAGTGTGAGTTAAGCGCGAGTGAAATTTAAGTGTGAGTGAAGTTAAGCGTAAGTGAAATTTAAGAGTGAGTTTAAATTTAAAAAGTGAGTGAGATTTAAGTGTGAGTGAAGTTTAAGCGCGATTGAAGTTTAAGCTCGAGTGAGGTTTTTAAGCGTGAGTGAGTTTAAGTGTGAGTAAAGTTAAGTGTGAGTGAAATTTAAGTATTAGTGGAGTTAAGTACAAATGAAGTTAAGAGTGAGTGTAGTTAAGAGTGAGTTAAGTGCGAGTGAAATTAAGTGTGAGTGAAGTTAAGTGTAAGTGAAATTTAAGAGTGAGTTAAATTTAAAAAGTGAGTTAAATTTAAGTGTGAGTGAAGTTAGGTGCAAGTGTAAGTGAATGTGTGAAAAGTAATTTTCCAAAGTGCCTTTTAGGCCACGTGACCTTTGCTTCCAACAAGTGTAATAGCAACCGTGCCTTAGAACTTTTTGGGGTTCAGCATGAAGATCGACAGCGCGAATACTATGGAAGGAGTACAATGCAAAGTAACGTTTGGAATAAATGAATACTTACTGAGGATCTCCGGCTGGATGATCCGTTACCACAGTCCAGAAACTGGAACGCAAAAACCTGAAAGAGAAAGGATGAAGTGGAACTTCACCCGTGGTTAGTAAAATAGAAATAAAATACAGGGTACCAGGGAGGAAATTACATAAAAAGGTTAAACACTGGTAAAATAGCAATGAAAAAGATCACTCAAGCTTTCGGACGCGTCAGCAGCAGTCCTTCATCAGGAGTAATGACGATGTTATGTTTCTGTCTCTTTTTATACTTGAAATTTCTGGAAAACCCTTCATCAGAGTAGTCCCGCAGAATGGAAAAACCCAGTGGGAACCAATGGGAGGCCTCCAATAGAATCATGGAAGAACCCCAATAGGGACCAATGAGAAACCCATACTGCGGGCTACCTAATTTGGAGGTGTCCCATACATTTCAGAGTAAGAGTTGTTTATAAGTTTCTGGAAGTGGTTGTGATGTATTAATGGCTTTCCCGTGTAGTTTGTAAGTTTCCCAAGATTCTAAGAAGAGTCTACTATTCTTGTTTGTGATGTGACGGTGTAGTATTTTTGTTGAGTCCCAGTCGGGTTCGTGTCCGTGTTGTAAAGCGTGTTCTGCCAGACGTGAGGCTATGTCTCCTTTCGCGAGTGCTTGTTTGTGTTCTTTTCGTCTTGTTTTGATCATTCTTTTTGTTTGTCCTATGTAATGTTTGTTGCAGTCTTTGCATGGTATTTGGTATATTGCGCCTGTGAGATCTTCTGGTGGAATTGGGTCTTTAACTTTTGTAAGTTGTTTGCGAAGTGTTGTGACAGGGGAATAGAATGTATGGATATTTGCCTCTTTAAGGATGCGAGATTGTTTCGGAAATGCCGTGAATATATGGAACAAATATGCGATATAAAACTTTTGTGTGTGAAATGTTTACCTATATGTATATACATATATATGGCCTTCAAAAGGGTTGCTGGTATATAACTGGAAGGGCACTGTATGTATGTGACGATGTGTGTAACCTGACAGGCCAGTAACCTAGTGTCCTACTGCGCATTTAAGCGGTGCAGGCGGGGTTTCTAATTATGCGGCAAATTAATATTTGCTACACGGATAGGAAGGCCGAAGGGGGAGGGTTAATTTACCAACCCGTTAACCCAGCGTGGTGAAATTATAGCTAGTTCCTCCATTATGTTGACATACCAGAAACCATGGCCCCTAGTCTCCAGGTGCTGAAGTGCTCCTGATCAAGGCAGACGTCAGTGTGAAATGGCCCAGGCTGTCATTTGTTATTGACCTTGGCTACGTATAATGGACGATCTCTTGCTTCTGAAGCAAAACTTCAGGAATTGGAAGAGGAACTTGAAAAGATCAATTGGGACATTATAGGACTCAGTGAAGTAAGAAGAAAAGGTGAAGAATTGGTGGAACTTAAAAGCAGACATTTGTTTTATTATAGAGGAACGGAAACTGGAAGAACAAGTGGTGTTGGCTTCTTAATCAACAAAAGAATTAAAGACTACCTTCTTGAAGTTGAAATTATATATATCAAGGTCTTTGACTCTATAAAAACGTCAGCAGTCATCAACTCTTTAAGATCAACAGACATCAAGGATGTGTACATTGACATGGTGAAACGTGTGTATAAAAATGCAAGTGCAAAATTTCGGTTACATAAAGATACCAAAACTATCAAACTTGGCAAAGGGGTGAGGCAGGGAGATACCATTTCTCCAAAACTTTTTACTTCTGCTTTACAGATGATTTTTCAGCTGATAAATTGGGATAACAAGGGAATAAAAGTAAATGGTGAATATTTTTTAAATCACCCCCGGTTTGCTGATGACATTGTTATTTTTTTAACGGACCCATTGCAACTCCAAGACATGGTACAAGAGCTTTCAACTAGAAGTGAAGAAGTTGGACTCAAGATGAACCTACAAAAAACTAAGATCATGTTCAATAATTTTGTAGAGGAAACAAAAATTGGAAGCATTGTCATATCAATTATTTAAAAATGAAAATACGAATGACCCAGCAGTGGATAGATTGCGACTGAATATGTTAAAAGCCACTGCCATTGCAAATTTGAGGCCTGAGATAAAACGGGGGGTAATAGTAAAGAATCCCAAAACATTTGAAGAGGTGAAACAGTTTGCAATTTTAGAGGAAGAAGGAGTAGCAGCTGTACAGTAATCCTTTTCTTGATGAAATCCCATATACAGAGTTACCTCAAGTTTGCAATTTACAAAAAGGGGAGAAAGTTGATAAGCTAAAAGAAAATATAAACACATTAACAAATCAAATGCAAAAGCAAGTAGAGGAATTGAACAAATTAAAAACCACTGATAGGACAAACCAGAGACAATCAACACAACAGCCAAATAGAATAAATGCAGGGGCAAGACAGAATCACCAAACCTCTCCAGTTTGCCAAATATGTAATAGGTGAGGACATACTGCTCTGTATTGCAGAGAAAGAAGGTACACCAACCAACGAACTAACTATAATCATCAGTATCAACCCAGATTTCGTAATTATGATAGACAAAACCAAGGCTCAGGGTCTCGTAATAGTGATAACTCCCAGGATTCACGAAACTTTACCACAAGGTTCAATTCGGATAGACAAAACACCAACAGGAATCAAAACCAGGGAAACTAAGCCCAGGGGAGGGAGAACAGGTACCTTCTGCCCTCTTGGCCAACCCCACTGTACCAAGCTTATATAAAAACGATATGACACAATCTTTGCCTGTAATATCAGGACTAATTAATGGAATTGCATGTAAAGTTTTAATTGATACAGGAGCGTCTATAAACATAATTCAAAACTCATTTTTAAAAGGTTGCAACATTTCTCCAAATAGTATACAAACTGAAAAAATCCAAATAAAAGGAATAGGATCACAACAATTTCAAATCTCAAGTAAAGCAAACATAAACCTTAAACTTAATAATAATTATTTCTCAACAGATTTTCATATTATGGAAAAGGATTTTTCAAATGCATATGAAGTAATTTTAGGCATCTCGTTTTTAAAAAAATACAAATTTATAATTGATCTTAAACAAGGAAAACTCTTTAACGATAAAGTACAAATATCTTTAAACAAATTAACAAATACTACCTTTCCAATTAATTCACAAAATCAACCACTAAAAATAAACTCTTACTATGGATACCTAGAAAATAAAACTGTAATAAAGCCATTTTGTGAACAGTGCATATCAGTAAAAACTACCAAAAATGTCAACGTTAAAATTTCAACTCCTAATATTCTGGTTCAACCATGTAACAATAAAATTAAAAATAAACTTCTAATTAGCACTTCTGTTAATAAATGGAACAGCCCCTCAAATAAAATTTGGGTGAAAATAGTGAATCCAAGTGATGATCCAATTCATTTAAATAAAGGCATGAAGATAGTTACTATAGAACCAATAGTAACCATTAAACATAAGCCAACATACATAAACATAATTAGTGAAACAGAAAACGAGCAAATAGATGATGAAATGCCTTTTGGAGGAGAGTTTGATCTTAGCAATTTAAATGAAACTGATAGAAATAAACTAACTAACTTGTTAAATTCCTATAAACACATTTTCGTTAATAAATTGTCAGATTTAACAGGATGTGATACAATAGAACACCGAGTAGATTTAATAAATGACATTCCTGTTAGACAAAAACCATACAAAGTTCCTTACAACCTTAGAAATGAAATGAAAAACCAAATTAATCAACTTCTAGAGTCAGGTATAATTCAACACAGTACTTCACCATACTCAGCACCCATATTGTTAGTAAAAAAAAGGGACAACACATTTAGGTTAGTCACAGATTTTCGAAAACTTAATGCAGTCGTAACACCTGAAAGTTTTCCACTGCCCAATATAAACGAAGCAATAGATAATTTAGCTAATGCAAATCTGTTTTCATGTTTAGATTTAACATCAGGTTTTTATCAAATGAAAGTGGCCCCTCAGGATACACACAAATTAGCATTTTCAACCAATGGAGGCCATTATGAGTGGTGTAGGGTACCTTTTGGTCTTTCATCCTCACCCCAATCCTTTAGTCGCCTAATGGCACTAGTTTTATCTGGCTTGCAACCTCATCAAATAGCAGTCTACATTGATGACATTGTAATATGTTCGAAAGATGTTGATTCACACATTGAAAAGCTAAAAATTCTTTTCGAACGTCTTGAACGACATAATATAAAACTAAAACCCTCAAAATGTGTCTTCCTAAAAGACACTATAAAATATTTAGGCTTCCAGGTAACCAAAGGAATAATACCAACACTTTTGATTATTTGTTATCAGTTTCATACGCTTTTATTTTTCTCCTACATAACAACATGTACGACATGTAAGATAACAACCTACATATAACAACATATAACAATATATCATCATCATCATATTCAACCATTATCTATCCACTGCTGGATGAAGGTCTCTCCAAATGCTTTCCACACAAGTCTATCCTGAGCAATTCGCTTCCACGTCACCCCAACCTGTTTTCTTATTTCATCCACCCATCTAGTTTGAGGACGTTTTCTAGGTCTTCGGTGGTCTCTTGGAATCCAGTTCAGAATTTCTGTTGTCCATCGTTGATCAGTTCTTCTTGCAATATGCCCAGCCCATCGCCATTTCAGCCCTTTTACTTTAACAATGATGTCCTCTACTCTAGTTTGCTCTCTCACCCAAGTGTTTCTTTTTCGATCTCTCCTAGTTATTCCAAGCATGCACCTCTCCATGCTCCTTTGCGTTGTCTGTAACTTTCGTATTGCTCCAACTGTTAGACTCCATGTCTCTGATCCATAAGAGAGGACTGGCAATACACACTGGTTGAAGACCTTTCTTTTTAGACACAAAGGCAATTTCCCCTTCAGGATAAAACTGTTTCTTCCAAATGCACTCCAGCCAAGTTTAATACGTCTGTTGAGTTCTTTCATAATGTTGCCATCCATTGAAATCAGCTGGCCAAGGTAAATATATGAATCAGCAATTTCTAGCTCAGTGTTGTCAACTTGTATTTTTGTTTCCTCTACAAAATTATTGAACATGATCTTAGTTTTTTGTAGGTTCATCTTGAGTCCAACTTCTTCACTTCTAGTTGAGAGCTCTTGTACCATGTCTTGGAGTTCTAATGGGTCCGTTGAAAAAATAACAATGTCATCAGCAAACCGCAGATGATTTAAATATTCACCATTTATTTTTATTCCCTTGTTATTCCAATTTATCAGCTGAAAAATCATCTGTAAAGCTGAAGTAAAAAGTTTTGGAGAAATGGTATCTCCCTGCCTCACACCTTTACCAATTTTGATAGCTTCGGTATCTTTATGTAACCGAAATTTTGCACTTGCATTTTTATACACACGTTTCACCATGTCAATGTACACATCTTCAATGTCTGCTGATCTTAAAGAGTTGATGACTGCTGACGTTTTAATAGAGTCAAAAGCCTTCTCATAGTCAATAAATGCAGCTTACAATGGAGTTGTGGAAACGAACCGCATGAAATCGGCGGAAAAAGTTCGTGCGGATTTTCAAGATGCCTCTGGATGCAACGTCAGCACAAAGACAGTTCGTCGGGAGCTGCGAATTCTTGGTTTTCATGGCCGAGCAGCTGCATATAAACCAAGCATTGCCGCAACCAATGCCAAACGTCGCTTACAGTTCCAATGTAGTAGTATATAAAATAGTTCGGATCTTTAAGGTACAGGTCATGGTGTGGCATTAGCTTAGCTGCCTTCGTGTCATAATATAGACATTAGTAGAGCCCGGATTATAGGCACGAACAAATCAATAAAACACCCCCACAAGTTTTGTACTAAAACACTTGAAAGGTGCATCTCTATTCACTTAAAATGAAAAACTATACACTTAAAACGCTAAACTATGCACTTAAAATTTTTACCTAGGAAACAAATTTTCTGCTTTTTAAAACAAACTGATCTGTTATCATTATTAACTACCTGAATACAAGTATTTGTTATCCACAAACTATACGTTTCATACAGCCTAATTTTTATTACAACATATAGTTATGTGTCTTTCAAAATTTCTGATATTTAAGCTTTATCTCTCGTCATTTAGTCGCCCTTTTATGACCGAATTAGGAGTTTATAGAGAAAGAGCGGGCTAAATATAGGTACATATTCATTTTTTTTTAAATATCCCCCCTCAAACTAAAATATTCACACAAGTACAGGCCTGGCATTTGAAATTTTTGCTTTTAAAGTGGCACTACGATGGTGCAAAAGCAACGCGTTTGCCGTTGCACATGAATAGGGTTTGATTCCCAACGATACAATAAAAAGACCAAAAGTGGGTTACCAACTAATTGTTCGCTAAAATACGAGGGTTGATTCCCTTGACTTTACGAGGTCTGCAAGACCTTACTTGCGTCGTTAGCGGCGTTGAGGCGGAACAGATTTTAGCCGCCCTCAAAAATGTTTTAACGTAACGATAAGAAGACTAAGCAGGGTTAGGCATTTTAATTTAAAGTTCAACCAAACGCGAAAGCTAAAGAGAAGACAATAAAGTTAAATTAAAAATGGTCATTTCATAACGAAGTTAGCTAGGGATATATCACTTGGCTCTTCTTTCTTCACTTCGATGCTGTTGATAAATGAAAGGGTTCAAGGTAGGTCTTTTGCAGCATTATCAACACAAAAGAAAACCAGTACAATGTAGTTGTAAATTTTTGCTTCTGAGAACGTCACGATATGTTTTTTCCTGTTGGAAACCGGAAGTCCCTGCAGTGGGTATATGGATACCGCAATAAACCTGATAACGTTCATTGTCTACTGATGCTAACCCATTTGTCTAATGAAACGTGTACAGGAGTTTACCCAGGATTCATAAACTGGGGAGGGGGGGTGTGAACTAGATTTCATTGCTATTTTCATTAAACACAGTGTGTGTTCAAGAATTTTAGAGGGTGTATCAAAAACTCTGGAGGGTTATAGGGGGCGTTTATAAATCCCTGCACGTGTATTGAGCTCCATTTCGAAGCTGCATGAGCATTATGGGAAGTAAAACGTCAAGCGCAATAGGTCAATTGGCCAAATACCGTTTTGGAAGTATACAAGGGCCGCTAAAACCTGATTTCTTGGTGCTTGAAATACAATTCTTAGCGGCCCGAGGACGTCGCCTAGCTTGCACTTCACTCAGCACGGCCTTGGATGTCTGGAATCCTTGGCAAAAATGCATATTCACGGAGATTCGGTAGCGGTGATGACGCATTCAGCCGTACGATGGCGTACTTATAGTGCATTACTATGCAATTTAAACTCGTTCGTCGTTGGAGTTATCGTAGACCACATGGTGTTTTTCCGCCATCCATAATATTTCGTTAGGTTCGCTTGACAGCAAAGTTTCGGAGTCCACGGAAAACTTCAGGGCTCCTGCAACATGACCTTGACTGTCCTTGCATCGTGAAGCCAAAAACATGTGCAAACCTCATGTTTAAAGTGATGCCATTTGGTGTGATGCACATTTGTTTTGCAGCATTTTTAGAACAACATTTTAGCGCAATTGTTTTACAGCAGATTTCTTCTGTGAGCTGGAAATGCCAAGCTCGATTCCCACTTGTACGAATTATATGACTCTTTCCAACCGATGCATATTATATGTAGGGAGCAATGGCCCTGTGGTGATGCAATGGTAACCTTCGCCTAACCCGAGTTCATTCCCCAGTGGCCCCAAAATAGATTGTTTACTGACAAATTGCTCACTGTAGTCGGGGGGTTAGAACTAAGAACATGGGTCGGTAACCTATGGCCCGCGAAAGCATTTTTAGTGGCCAGCGTGGTTGCTTTAGAATCATGTCAGAGTATAATTTTTAAAACTAAAAACACGTATTTTATGTTTTTAGACAAAATCCTTTTCTGTTTTCACACCTTTTAAAGAGGAATGTTGTTAGATATTTGTGCAAAGTGTATGTAGAACACGACTTTGCAATCAGACTGACTGACTTCTTGAGCGTTGAGCGATCCTTGCTTCTATTTCCATCCAGAATTCAATTTTTCCCTGTCTCAATTTCTTCATTAGCACGTTTGCTCGCTATAGGATTAGTGTTATGAGCAATTAATATTTGACAAAAGTCTGCTGAGAAAAAAGCAAAATCTCAATATACACGTTATTTCCAAACTTCTATAACTAGAAAGTATGGTTTTGTTGCATACTGATTAGCATAAGTTACGCAGATGTATCGTCGTCGTGGCGGCACCTTTTAGATATAAGGTACGGTGAAGTGTGCTCTCTCCTTCTCACTTAACTAGCTGTGAGCTAGCACTCTGCATGTCGAGGTTTGAGTCTTCGTTTGTTATCGTTTTTGTTGTGTTAGAATTTATATTGCGTTTACTAACCAGTTTTACTTAAGTTATGTTTAAATGGCGCAATAAACTGTTATTGTTTTCAACAACTGGATCAGTCATTTCGGGACTAATATAAATACCGAATTCAACAGGTTTTATCGATTACGCAATCAAGTTAGAATGAGATAGTGCAGCTGGAGTCAGATAAGAAATACCACATATTGGTGAACAAAGCTTCGCTATAGTTTCATGAAACAGAAAGATCGCGCTGTTTGTTTTTTGTTAAATTATTGCAAATCGTACGCCAAATGCACGAGAACATTTTCAAAAAACACCTTGTTTGGAGCAGAATGATCCTTTCTCTCCTTGCACCATAAAGCCAATCAACCGTTTAAAAAAGCAGTTGACTTGATGAACTGGCAACATATCAAAAGACCCACTTAAACTGTATTAAGAAGTAGATATTAGCACGGACGAGCATAATTTTGGCACGAGGCACACTTTGAGTGTTTCAGTTGACACGCGGAAATACTCCTCTGCATTACTTTGGCACAGTAACCCCAAAATTTGGGCGATCCCAGCTTTAGAGATTCAAATTTCCTATCGATCGAAAAGATTCTTATTGAGAAGATCATTCTATTCTTCATTCCGATCAGAGAAGATCATTCTGTTCTTCATTCCGATCAGTAAAATTCCTATTTAACGAAAAGAAGCATAGTTCTTGGCGGTCTATAAAATATTGTACAGGAAAATTTAAAAGAAAAAGTAATGAATTAACGTATTTTTAACACCGTGGCTTGAAAAAACCGCCATCCGCGACGTGTACAAATTTGATGGAGACAATGAAATTTATGGAAATAGCATACTCAAATTTGTCTAATAAGTAATTTAAGAAATCTATGCTGAGGTGAAAACCTTTATACTGGATGTCTTATTTCGTAATTTAGAAATCATACAAAAATTTAGTTTGTAATTGATATTTTAAGTGAGGCTTAATATTAAATAAGTGGACAACCTTAGTTTTAGACAATTTTTTTTTAATTTTCTCCCAGGAAAAGTCCATAGTTCCAACCCCCCCCCCCCCAGTTACCGCAAATGCGAAAACAGATCCGTAAGAGAACGAAGTCTGAGGAACTCTTCAAAGGGTAATAGTGCAGTTTAAGTTTCACTCTCTTTGTGCTCTAAAACACAAACTTCTTTTACTGTGAAATGGTGTATGCCAGCAGCTCCAAACCTTATGAGTCGCGTAGCACATTTAAGTAGAGAAATTCGTGGCAGAATACTTTCCGCAAGCGAAATTGTTCACGGAGCACTCTCGTATTTCTTAAACGAAAGTATGTGATTGTTTGGTTAAACTTTTCTCCTTCTCCTTTTACTCCACGTGTGGCTTGTTTCACAGGACCAGTCTTTCTTTTACAGGAAAAAAAATGAAAACAAACTGCCTTCCCACGTCAGCGATCGTACTTGCTGCCCCGTGTAGCGACCCAGTGAGATCAAAGGCCTGGAAACCAAGCTATTCCAGGATCAAGATCTCTTCGTGCACGGTCACAAAATTCTTTTTATTTTAAATTCATCCATTTGACAACCTCTAAATTGCCTAAGATAGAACGCTTTTTTCTGCTCCTTATGCATATTATTAAACATATTTAAGGCAGGTGTGACATTTTTAAATCAATTTTAAAAGTGATGTAAAATCGCATTTTAAATAACTTTTTCCTGTAATTTTTTTTTATCCCATGCTAAATGCAAATCAGTAGTGTTGAAATCATGGTGGAGGGTCCTATTTGCTTTAAAGAAGATTGTTTTCGCTAATCCTGCATCACATAATGTGTATTGTTATCCAATGGTGAGGCTTGAATTCCATTTTTATTACGTCACTGATGCAAATAAGAAATTTTATTTCTGCATGCTTTCTCTTAAAAGTTCTTCCCTTTTATTCGGCGAGTTACAAATTTCAATAAACCCAAATTTCCTATTTTAAGCGAAGTTATAAAACGTCTTTCTATTGCCGGGATTTGCACTTTCCACCTTCTGTTTTAATAAGATTTCATCACTGACCGCACAGAAAGACGTCCTGTTTTTGATTCTTTTCCAAACAGAAGCCGATGCGCCTTTTTAAATTTATTTCATTTGACAAGGTGTGCTAATATAACATTTAACACATTTTTCTGTACCTAATGCATATTTTTACATAACGTAAGACGCCT
>QLNU02006179.1:50985-68891 GCA_006491805.2 Dysdera silvatica | reverse complement strand
TTTTTTTATATTATACGTTCATATTTTTCAATTGTTTCGTCATTAATTTAATTTCTGGATATATCAAAGGATTTTAAGACCGAATTTCAAGTCACGGTCGTAATTGACTTTTTCCATCGTTTTCCAAATTCGTTTAGCTATTTAAACGTTAGTTTTTCTTCCTTTACTGTCCAATTGGCGCAGTATAGCCCAGATGCTCTTGCGCCATAAAACATCCAAACAAACAAACCTTTACTGTCCTTTGAATGCAGAGTGTTTATAATATACAGAAAGTCATTGTGTTCAGCCTCAGTCTTCAAGCATTTTATCAACGTATACAAATTGGGATAAGGTTTGCTTATTGTAGAATTCAATTTCAAAATACACTCTTCAACGGCGTTATTCTTTCGTTGACGTTGGCCATGACAATTCCACAGTTATTTTAGCATTATCTAACCATTGGTTTACGAAGTAATCGTAAAATGCGTTCACTGCAAGATCAACGGGTGTGTCCTCTTGAATGCAATTCGTCATCCACATCTTCAAGAAGGGCATAGGCCAAAGCTGCACATGTACGTACATGAAGACGTATTTCGTCGTTATTTATGTATTCCCTTGTAAGTCCTAATTCTTGGATTTTTCGCCAAAGACACTGATTAAAATTGGGAATTGCATCCATGAATAGGAACATGGGCGACTTCATTAAAATTAGCGTCTCTTCAAAGCCGATATTAAACTATTTGCGGGTTCCGATTACGTATAGAGACTTTTAAAAGCCTGAAAAATCTTTTGTATGATGACGTTTTCTTATTCGTCAATGACGCATATATGGCAGTAATTACATGCATCTTTTCCAATGTGCTGCCTGTATCCACGGAAATGGAATAGATTTCAGCAAATCGCTTGCTACAGCTCTTGAAGGTTCCATCCATGAAAAATATTTCATTCCTTGCTATAGCTTCGTTTTCTTTAGAAGTAGCAAACACAATTATTCTTTCCTCCAAGCCGTCATCTAATAATGGAAAACTTTCTTTTCCCTTGTTCATTTTCTACATATCCTCATTTAACAAAAGTTCTTGCCACGTTTGGTGGTTGGTCGTTATACCCTGAGCATCTTTTGTCATTCTATTTAAACTGCATTTGGCTGTAGAATATAATGGAACTTCAGTAACAAAATCGTAACCACAATTTAGAATTTCGGTTTTTTTTTTGTTTTTTTTTTATATATCGTTGATAAAGGTTGAACTTCTACTCGGGCTCTTTTCTTTGCATTACATATCCTCCTTTTCACTTCATTCGTAGCTAAACTTGGTTTGCAAGCATGTTTCGTTTCGTTCAAAAAGGCGATTCCTTTTGTTTTCATACGGCCTTTACATTTCTCGGTCTTCTCTTTACAACAAATACAAGATATCGTGCTATCATCATCATTTTTTAAGCGTATCTGATATCGGTAACCGTTACGCAAAGGCGCACGAGTTGTTTTTAGCTGTTCGTATAATTTCAAAGCTCTCTTCAGTCATAGTACCTGCTTCGAATACTGCCAAAAATTGATTCGAATACTGACTCCGAATAGAATAAGTGGTCTTTGTACGGAAGTTACATTTCTCGACGATCCTCAACGCTGATTCGTTGAAGAAGTTAGGATTAAAATAACGTCTTTGACAATGGGGCAAGAGGGAATATTAAAGGACAGCAGGGGATAACCTTTTTTAAAAAAATATGCCAAACATGCATTTGTTCCCAAGCTGTGTAGCCAAATGTGGTAACCCTAATAGTTTGTTTGTTTGGCTTTTTTATGGCGCAAGAGCATCTGGGCTATACTGCGCCAAACATGGTAAAATCAAAGACTGTAGTAAAAGCCAGTACTTTTTAAAAATTTTAAAACGTGCGTATGGTCAGCATGGTCATTTAAAATGTCAGACAGTGAGGTAAGCCTAATAGTAATTGATAATACAAGGGAAGGGCCTGAACAATAGTGGCAGCAAATGTTACGATTTTCATCTCGGCCGCAAATGCGACGCTACTTGGATTCCTCAGAAAACTGTAGGTCCCAGTCAAGCATGACCTTTTCTGGTCCTGCGCCATAAACACACAAACAAATAATACTTTCCTGATTTATATGTCAAATTGTCCGAAGGCGCACTGGAATTAATATTTGAAAGGAATAGATTCTACTTTTTCCGAATGGTTTCCATGCATTTAATATATCAGGACACAAATTATTTCCTGAAAAGAGTTAATGGTTAGTTCGTTAAGTACAATAATAGTTTTCAATCGTAGATTCCCGATCAAGCATTGCGCCCCAGGAAGATGAAAATGATGTCGTAAACAGCAATGACGATTTTACGGAAAATCTCGTTATCAAACCAAAAGAAGAGTGTAAGTACATGCTTTTTTTTATTCACGAGCGACATTAGCCAGGGGGGGACAGAGCAGTTGTTTCCCTCAATGTTGGTATTAGTTTAAAATTTCGAATGGTAACCTCTACCGTTTTAAAGAGCGTTAAAAGTATTATTGTCGTATTGAAGAAAAATAAAAATCGACTGGTGCTTTCAGGAGAAACAGCGAAAATAACATAATTATTTTCACCTATTCAAATATGCTAGCCAACGCACTTTCATCTATTCTTGGAATGAAAGATAAAAGTGCTCTCACTAGCATATTTGAATAGGTGAAAATGATTATTTTATTTTAGTTTTAACTCACAAACGCAGGCAGTGATTTCGATTTTTCGCCAATCCATGAATAGCACTTTTTACGCCCTTTAGAACAGCAGTCGCCAACCTTTCGGACCTCACGGACCACTAAATTCATAATTTTAAATCCCGCGGACCACATTTCGTGAATTTAGTGCAATATAAAGGCAAAAATTGTCATTCAGAATATGAGAATTTCTTAGAATATTATTTTTGTTTTATTAATCAAACATTAAAAATGCAAATAATGTCCAAATTTTTCTGCAGACCACCAAAATTTTCTCGCGGACCACCGGTTGGCGACCGCTGCTTTAATCAAAAAGTAGTTTTATCAAAAAGCACGGGTTGCCATTTGAAATTTTAATCTTGGGGTGGTCTGTGGGTGGGTGGGGAGGGGTAATAGAACGAATAATTTACTGTATGATAACTTTGCGCTTCCCACTTGAAAATAAAATTGAAGTGTCTGACCATTTTTTGAAAATCTATTTTAACTACCCGAAAATCCGTCTGTTTTGTTTTCAATTCGCCACCCTGCAGATATTATATACAGTACTTTTTGTTTGTTTGTTTTTTGGTTTTACGGCTCAAAGACTACAGTGGTCATGCTGCGCCGGGACCTACTGTTTTCCGAGGAATCCGAACCTCTTAAGGCCTGGGGAACCAAACCCCGGACTACAGTGAGCAGTGCGATCTTTTATGAGATCTCTGAGTAAGCGTTCTTTTATACAGTACTTTGATATATACTTTCTCTATACATTACTTTTAATGAACATTGTATTTTTCAAAATGCACTTTGTCATTTATTTGATGTAATTATACCTTTCGTTGGATTGTACTATATAGCTCTCTTTTCTGCATGGCAGCGTTTTCATTGACATGTTATTATTTCAACTTTCAAGTGGAACGTTTTTAATAACGTTACAACCACAACTACATTTTCCCAATTTTAATTTCGCAAGCTCAAGGAAATTTTTGGCCCTCTACGCTCATTATCAACGACATAAATTAAAGGGATTGTCTACATCATCACCATCAGAGTAATAAATACGAAATTTAGTAAGGAGCATTCATTGCATGTAAAAATGAAACGGAAAATATAGCTAGAATATTGATTTTACGGTAAAGTGAACGTCATCAAGCAGAAGCACATTTAAATTAAACACTGCTTTGTTGTTGTCTGTTATCCCTGTAAAGAGTTGTTAAAAACAGGACCTTAACCAGAAATTTTTTTCGGATGAGGGAAAAAGTTTGTACAACCTCGCTAATAAATAAGTATTGATAACAAAAACATTTCAGAAGGTGAGGGGGGGGGGTGCTTAGGACCACCCACTGGCCAGGGCCCTGGTTAACAATAAGCTGCCTTCCACTGGTATACTCCCCCCAATATTTTTATGCCGTCGGCACCCATGCTTTCATTCCTGTATTCAATTTAATAAATGTATTGTGAGTCATCTAACTAAAAACATTTAAAAGAAAATAAAAATTCACGAAACATACTGAAAAATCACTATTCTTGACAATTAAAAAAAGTAATAAATTTACAGTTACAAGTAATTTTAATTAATTACCTGGTATTAGTTGTTTCAATATTTTTGTATTAAAAAATAGCTTAACAAATAATGAAACGCTGTGGATTTTTAGTATACTATATGTACATACGCACACTTCGATTGCTGCTATTTTAAACCAAAAGTGTAGTTCTTTGTCTTAAATTTTATTTGACATTATTCAAATGATGTAAAACTATTCGGTATCGAATTTCTTATTGATTTGGTATTGTTGTTGACTGTGCAAGTAAGCATGGAATGGTTGGCCGAAGTAGCGGCACTGTAGTTGCAGGAAGAGTGCTGTATTAGAAGAAGTTCAAAAGAAACGGACAGGTGACTGAACTCCCCAGTGGTGGGGGGGAGCGTGGAGTATTAACTTGTATTTTATTGGGCGTTATACTATATATATATATATATAAATATATTTATTTAAGCACTCTTAAACGTACAAAACAGCTGGCGACAGACAGTCTGGTCATACATGTCTGGGTGCAGATATCTAACAGAGTTGTGGCCCATAACTCTGTCTCAAGATGTAACATAGTTATGGCCCAAAACTCTGTCTCACGATGTAACAGTCAAACAATTTACTTACTCTTTCGAGCTATGTCTTTTCTGTTTATAAGACCTTAGTATTTCGAAGCACATTTTACAATTTTAAAAATAAAACCTAAATTGAAAAATAGCATGATAATTAGGTCTCAATATAGTACAGGTGATGGTATTTATATTCCTTGATATTGTATGTAATTTTTGAAATAAAACAAAGACCCGTAATTAATAAACACAGGGGTTTCTCTAATAAACCTGAATATGGGTTTGTTGGATCTGTGAATAGATGATATTGAAATCTTGTGATCATTGATGAGCTATTATTATAATAGTAAAGTATTTTGGATGGGGTCACTTACCAGGAATTCTGTATTATTTATGAGAAAATTTTTATTAAATTTAATTTGCTCCATATCTATTAAATAAGTATTTTGCAGCATCTAAAGGTAAAGGCTAGGGCTTTGTTCTAGCCGTTTTGAGAAATGGTGGTTTCATTTAGAAAAACGGCCATCTGCATAAAGTATATCATAGATAGAAGCATTATGCTCTCACATGAAACGAGCGTGGGCGCCTCATTCTGAGAAACAAATGGGTTAATGTAAGTTGACGATTAGAAGAAATGAAATGAGAGATTCTATCTTCTCCCCAATTGGTCTAAATATGACCTCTGTAAAATAGAATTTGTGTACAAAGAAGGATTATCAAGAAGATTGGAGTGTGACGGCTCGGGCATAGGGACGTGTGTCCGGGATGGTCAATATTTACTTAGCGTCCATTAACGAGAGTACCGTTACGTATAGGTAAAGATTTAAATATTTGATTTGTCGCTCTTTAGTTTAAATAAATATATTTCTTCGAAGCGAATTTCGAGAACGTTATTGAGTTTAAAGAAGTTCCGTTTCAACGTATGTGTGATAAAAAAAACCTGTCAGTCACAAACGTATACGTGTACATGTATTTTCTTATTGTGTGGTGCTGTACACTACTGATGTATGGCAGGAAATGTACTGATATATACTGATACATCTATAAACTGCGTCATGTTCCGAAATGGAAATTTAAAATAAACAGAGAATTTTGATTATTAATTTCGAGAGACTAGAAATGATTTTCTCTTATTTCTCTACATAGCACTGCCAACCGTCAACCCCTTGAGGAGACTAAGACTAAGCCTTTGTAGTTTTGGGAAATGTTAAAAACATTCGAAAAATCTTTTGCTATAGAACCTTACGGATTTCTGACTGCATGCTATCTACAATCCATAAAAATGCATATGATCTGTAGACCAGCTAGCGTTTTATAAAATAAGAATTAATTTTCTGCTAACTAATTAACATCAATGAGTTTAAAAGGTGAAATAATAAAGAATTATTTGTTTAGACACATCCGTGATTTCGATTCCATCTAGAATTATTTTATGTTAAAGTTACTATGCCTTAGGCTAGACTCGACCCAATGATCTTGGGGTTGCTGAGCCGTCACTGTAACCAGTAAACTATTGAACCCAACAACGCATAGTTTTTTTGCCAGAAAGGGAAGCTTCGGCAACACACAAAGATGGTGGTTCAAAACCACAGAGGCATTGAGGCTTTTACTTCTGATTCCTTATTAGTAAAAAAAAAGCATAAATTTGAATCGAAATAGCAGATCTGCCAACATAAATCATTTCAATTACCTCTCTTCGCAACTTCTGATTTAATTAAAATACATCAAAACATTTATTTTGTTTTTAACCTCGACGACACCTTTTAATGATTAGTGCGCGTTGAGAATCTGTTTTCAGAAAGTTGAATTATTAATTATCATTTCTTTCCGTTTCTAATTTAGGTTATAAATGCGACTATTGTGGAGCAAGTTTTCAGTCACGAGATCGTGGTCACATTTATAGATGTCGCAATAAAGCAACCAAACGATTCGAATGTCCAGTGTGCTTGAAGTGTTTTTCCCTAAAGGCGATACTCAAGAATCACATAATGATTCATACCGGGGAAAAGCCGTTTGAATGCGGCCACTGCGGAGAGAGATTTCGTGAGCGTTCGACAATAAATAAACATGAAAGGATCCACACGAAAGTGAAGCCTTATAGATGTCATTTTTGTTCATTTCAAGCTGCTCAGAGTGGGAATTGTAAAAGACATATGCTTCTAAAGCACAATGCTCAAGTTAAACGATGCCTTATTGATATAGTGAGTGAGACAAAAACATCTTTCTCAATAAATATTCAATTTCTTTGTGTTTTACTTTCCGCAATATTTTTAGTTTGATTAATGAATAACGTCTTTTATTTACAAAAGTTTTATATATGCTTACGCTCATCAACGTAGAGTTTTCAAAATTATTATAAGCACATATTTTGTATATTTATGCATTGCAGTATATGTAAAATTGTAATTTATTTCAAATAACTGGGGGGCTCGGACCCATATAACTCTACGCCTATGCTTACGCGATTCTTTTGTATATAATCATAAAAGGTGATTAACTTTTAAGCCGGTGAAGTGTTATTTTCAAATTGCCTTAATGCGTGGGCCAATTGCACCCGGACTTATTTGTCCCAAATTGGCAAAGTTTGTTTAACGTTATTTTTTGTGTTATATTAGGTTTGATTTTAGCAACAAATTATCGTTTTTTAAAAGCAACATATGTTTCTTATTTTACGAATTTAGAAATGTAAAAGTTAGTGCAAAAAAGCCTCCAAATGCATCCCTGACGGTCTTGGTCATTTTTTTAGAACAGATGAAAATATATTTTTTATCATTTTAAATTTTTTCAAAGGGAATATTTCAATTATACTTTTGTTTTTAATGTATAATTTAATCTTGCTGTTTTTTATTTCATATTTCATCCCCTTCTGTTGCAGGTTTAAATGCGCAAAATAGGAAACTTTTGAATCACTAGAAGAATGGCAGTGCCTTAGAGTATGTGACTATCCTGAAGGACTGAAATTATTTTTTGTATTTCCTATTTTGTCGTCACAAGTCTTTCGAAACGTCATATAAGTTACTCATGTTTCGATTATCATAAACATATCATGGCTTTAAAATTCTGTGTTATACCGGTTCTAACGATACAGTTTATGTTTCTAAATTCTAGGGATTTTGTATCATATGTATATTATTTTCATTCCCTTCATCTCATTTCTTTGGACGCACAATAAATAGTTTTTCGTTGTACGCTTGTTTGGAATATAATACTTAATATACGTAGAATATACATCCTGTATGTGTGCTATTTTTATTTTTTGTAATAAATGTGTGTCCTTTAATTTCCAGACAAAATCGCGACTGCTAGGCTCTTGCGTTAGATTACTATTTTTAGTGGAAAAGTTATTATTCCCACCGTCCGAAAATATAGTATACATTTAAAAAAAAAAATTTGTCCGAAAATATGGTATACATTTAAAATGCTACGAATCTATCCTCGGCGATTCAAAAGGACATAGTTCATTTTCACCAAATTTTCATAATAATCTTTGTGTTTTCTCTCGGATTTTTCCTTTTTGTTTTGAAGAAAATATTTTACCTTCACTGTACTGTTTTTTCGCCACGTTCTAAATTCTAGCCACAGTCAAACGATTTACTCTTAACTCAGCTACAACCTTCTCAACAGCACTGTGCTCCAGCTTTGGCCCTTTCCTCATTTGCAATAGCGTTTGCAATACATCATTACGCTCATTATCAGTCAATTGCTTCGATTTTGTGTTCCTTCTTAGCAGGCCAACACTACTTTCACCCAAATCACCCATTTCCTAAGAACAGAGGGTGTTACTTTATTTTGCACACAATAACTTACTTTTCATATTGCAAACTTTTCACTTAAGCCAAAATAACTGTCTGCCTACAATCATCCATTCTTTTACGCTAACCGTCAGTTACACACAAAGCTTAGTTCCTTACTCAAATGCTTACTTCCTACGTTAATCTTCGATGTTTTTTTAATGTATACCATAGTTTCGGACGGCGGGAATATTATTTTTGTTACCTTTTCATATAGAAAATATTGTTGTATGATATCATATCTATGCAAGAAAAGAGTTGGAATTTTTGTATTACGCGCCAATCATTGCATAATTTGTAACTATTTTTCAATAAACATATTTTGAATTCCTTTTCATTATTGTACTCAACGATTATTGATCCACTGCTTAATAAAGATCTTCCAAGGTTGGATTACATACATTCAGTCCTCACCAAACGATTAGCCTCTATGCTACTTTAACCTGTTTTCTAATTAAATCTCGTCTGCTCGTGTATTTATGGCGCGAGTGCAGTAAAAGTCACATTGCGTCGGAGCGTACAGTTTTCCCAGGAATCTGAACCTCGTAAGGCTTAAGCAGAGTTTCCACGCATCTGGAAAACATGGAATTGACAGGGATTTGAGATCGTTCCTAAAAGTCGGGAAAACGAAATTTTTCAGCCAAACCTGGAAAAGTTAGGGGAAAATGTTTTCAATAGCTGAATCTCCCATTGCACACAGGGTTTAAGCTGCAGTCGCATTTTTCGCAAAATGCGACGAGTTGCTCGAAAATGCGAAGAAAAAATTAGTGCCCATCGCGAAAATGCCACAGGCATTTTTAACCACAGTTTATTCTCTGAAAACAGGATTCATCGATTCCAGAATATCTGTTTTGCACTTTAGCGATCTTTTCTTGTTCCTTTTCGTTTCCTCTTCAAAATTCTTAACAGCACCTGTTAGGCATCGTTGATATAAATAATTTCATGGATAGGGTTTTTCGAGCAACGAAAGCTACTAATTTTTTTAGCATTTTGCTACAACTTTTTTCCCATTTTAGCATTTTTGCGACAGCATGTTTCGAGCCAGCTTAAACCCTTATTGCACATAAAGCCATCCCCTCCACTTTTGTAATCAGGTTTTGCGCAACCGGGTCCCCCACCGTAGTTAGTCAGTGAATTTTGCCAGGAAAAGTAAACGAATTTCTTTTGAAGTTTTCTATGACTGGAACCCATCCTAGAAACCGGACTATTAATGGGTAAGAGTTTTTTTTAACTTCTCCCCACCCTTCACCGTTGTAAGTCGAGCCCGAATTACGTGTCCCTAGGGTAAATCCTGTTTTAGGATGATTCTTTATTTTGATGATCGTTTATTTGAATTCAAAATGTTCGTTATCCCTCATTGGTCAGTTTACAGCATGCCCGGTTTATTACCACTTTATATTTCAGAAACGATGCCTTCTAACCATTCAGTTAAGTGCTGTTGTTTATTTGTATATCTGACTTCTCCAGATTGCGTTATGGGTCATTTTAAATGGGACGGACGGCTTAAGGTAACCTCTTGTCACTACGCTACCTTTACACGCAACCAATCATACGGGGGGATTGATTACGGCCAGTAGACTTGAATGTGTAATCACTGGACTGCACTTTTCATTTTCTCTCTCTGCCCTGGTAAGTCCAAATATGCCCTCTTCATACTTCTATAAGTCCCTTGCAATTTTTGTATTGCTTTATTCGTTAAATCTTATGCCACCCATTCGTAAGCTGTCCCATGTTAACATATACCGAATTCGTACCCTTTAGGCTGCGTTTGATTCTCTAGTCGCGTGTGTGTAACTGTATCCTGGTGAAGAGGTCACAATAAGCCGTAGATCTCGTTGCAGGTGACTCACCCAGGTGACGCAGTTTATTGAGCGTAAAATATACAACAATCATTATTTACATACATATTTTTGACACTTATTAATTTCAGAGCGGTGATAACCAGTAGCGCCAATACGAGTAGTGGGGGGGGGGTGCTGAGAAAAATTATTACCTCTTTTAAGGCTGTCAAACATTTTAGTAAATATACAAGATACTAAAATATTACAATAATAATTAGTACTGCTTGATAATCAGTAATAAGCAAAAAATTACCTTGTACTTGCCCAAGGCACCAAAATTTCTAGGGGAGCAAGAGGCAGCGGATTATTATTTTTTTCTAATAGGTATTTACTGTGGATTCTGTCGATCATCTTTCCTCGAGTGCCTTACCCTTTTCTGAAATCTGAAATTCTGAAAAAATGCGTGGAACAACCCATGCCCCCCTCAAGGCCGGATCCAGGCAGGGACGTGCGCCCCCCTGAGAATAATAAGCTTACACTAAAAATGATTGTTTTCAAGTACAAAATACTTCAAACAAAACTTACAAGTGAAATTTTCAAGATTTGAGCCTTTCCTGAAATTTTGTTCTATATCCGCCCTTGCTCCCTTCCCCAATATCCAAAAAAAAATCCAAAAAATGGTTGTCAAATAAACTAAATTTATTTACAAAAATTAATAAATTTTCTAGGGGGGATTAGCCCCCCCAGTTAAGCCAATGGAGGGGGGTAAATATATAAATAGAATTCAAGTTACAAGAACATATTTTCTTTAATATACTAAAAAACATGTAATTAGTTTTCATACGTCATTATTTTCTAACTAGAAAGGGCGATGAATATTTTATATCATAATATAAAACCAGAGGCGGATTAAGGGCGGTGCGACAGGTGCCACCGGTGCCCTGGGCGTCAAAATAGCCCAATGACCCCGAAGTGCAAAAACATTTCATAAAAATTTTTCATATTAAATTTTTAGAACTTAAAGCGTTTTATACCTTATTTAATTTTTTAATAAATTCGTTATCCTTCTATTATTATCCCTTATTCAATCCTCGTATAAATTATTCTTTACCATAATATGCTTAATTTAATTAGTGTGTTAAGAAAGTGAAAAAGCTTTTTTCCAACAAAGCCACAATATGACATTCCAAGTAAGAAATTAGGAAAGAAAAAATTATATTAAAATGGATGGACTTATTTGACTGCACAGAGGACAGTTCAGGTTATTGAAACTCACTTAAGGCCTTAATTTTCATATTAGAACAATTTAATTCTTGGCTCATTATAAAAAGTACTTGTTGTTTAGTTACATGCTATTTGCTGTAAGCATTGGCGTACGCAGGGGGGTCTTGATGGGGGTTGTAACCTCCCATTACATTGAAATTTTGTATATTTAACATAGGAATATATGAGTTGTAGTTCTGTAACCCCCACCATTGAGTCTATAACCCTCCCCCCTTACGGACTTACTGCGTACGCTTATGGCTGTAAGAAATCTGAACTGTGAGTTTGAGGGGTGTGTCAAGAAATTTTGGGGTGTAGCGGACTCCCTGTAACCCCCTTATAAATTTTCTGTGCACGTTAGTGCTTGAATGATAATATTTATTTTGCAATGTTTACTTATTGAAGGTTGCAATAAATTTATGTTTTCCCCTATTGAAAAACGCCTAAATTGTAACGATTGATCACATAAAGCGTGGTGTTACAGATAAAAATGTTTAGAAATTTCTATTTCTTCCTTGTGTGTGTGTGTGTGTGTGTTTAAGAGGCTATATTATCGATTGAAATAGTTCATTTTTTTTTTTTATAATATACTGAAATCTGGAACGTCATTGGTCCGGATTAACTGGTCTTATACTACATAGATCACAGGCCTACACACTTCAAGATTGAATAATAAATTAGTTAAGATCAAAATTTTTAAAAAAAAAAAAGGTTTTCTTTTGGTTAGAAAACGGGATAGAGATTCTATAATTCTATTGTTGTTCCGCTAGAATTGGTAATTTGGTCGTATAATATAGAGCATCGTTTATATCAACAATTGTACTGCGGTAATTCGTATACGGACGAACAGTTTTCTAGTTTCATCCCTTTGTACCCCGTATTAAAGTTCCCCTTTATTCTGCTATGCACCAACTTTTTTAATCATTGTCAAACCGAACTGCACGTGCGGCTTTGCGGTTGCTAATAAGTGTGGATAGGACATTAAACAAGAAAAGGAAAAATATCCATCATTCGAACCCATTGTAAGTTTTCGTTTAAAACTCCACACGAAATTTCAATAAGGAAAAAGTACAATGAAATTCAATATTAAAACCACGTGAACAAACCCAACTTTTATTAAATGTAATAGAAAGTTAAAATACATTTTCACAAAACATGATAATTTGAAATTTTTACGAAAATAATAATTTTTTAAAATCTGGAATATACACACTGCGTTGGAAGAGAAACAGTAAAAAGGAAAAAGGAAGGAAGTTCTTGGAGTTGGGCCAAACCTGACCGGTTCATTTTCGACCGAACGAAAAACGTGTCAAACCAAACCGAATTTCAAACTGGGGGGGGTGAAAATAAGAGTACCAAAAGACTCACAGGAGGTGGGGTGTTCGCAGGGGAAACTCATAAAGCCAGTAAGAGTTATGAAGAAGTATAATGCATTTCTTTAGTTAATAAATTAAAAAAATATATATAATTTATTATTAATAATTTATTTGTCAGATGAGCTCAAGTATGAAATGGGAGCAGTTTTGGCAATGCAAAATATATTTACGAATGCAGTTATTAATGATTGTCATTTTTAATTTTGCGCAATGTTTGTGACTGGTTCGGCTGTATACTAAAAACGAGGATATTCGTCTCCATATACGGATGTGTGTCGCGCTTGAGTATTTGCTAGTGGACGGTACTGAGGAAGGATGGATGTTCATTCAGCAAAATGCATCATCATCAGATCCTATTCTATTTACGATTATTTTGTTTCTCAATAGATGGAAAACGCTTTTGCAACAGGAATGTAAAACTGTTTTAACGCTCGCTACCAATCCAATAACGCATTTTAAACTAATCTCGATATTGAATAGACCACAGACAAACTTTTTCAAAATGGTCACAGCTTTAAAGAAAGAATCAGAATGTTACGATTACTTACTTGACAGAAGATACCTTAATTTAGAAGGAAAGAAAAGAAAGAATGAGTACACTTGACGATAGATGAACAAATTAAAAATACCCTTGCAGCTTACAATTCGGATAAAAACATCCATTCGGATAAAAACAATACTTTTATATGTACAGAAACCAAATTAAACGTAAAGTAAAAAATTAATAAATAAAATTTAAAACATAAAAAAGTACATAAAATTTTAAAAATAAAAAAGAGGAAAATTACAACAATGAATTAAATGCCAAAAAAGCAATTTTTCAAACACGCCAGTACTAATGGCACTGCCAGTTAGTTGTAAGCCTGGATAAAGTGTGATGGAAAATTCATTCAAGAAAAATAATTCAAAGTAAAACGTGATCCTAGCAACAGCTCAATTTTTTATCTTTGCAGGTGATGCAAAGAAATTGTTATCTGATAATAGTGGATACCCTTTGTTGTAATGCATGATGTCCCTCTGCTTTGCCCTTTAAGTAAATCTTTTGTCACAATATAATAATACCTTAACATCTTTACATACGGAGAAAGAGAGCGTTGTTTCCTGTCCTCATTCGTCTAGCGGTCCAAGACACTCCGGGCTAAACGGAGGGACCCTGGTTCGAATCCAGGATGGGGAAAGCGTCTCTTTTTCTCCAAAATTACACAAGCTCTAGTTTGAGCTAATTAATACGTGGGTGGCAAAAATTATTGTATAATAATAACCCTTCTTTTCCGATTTGAAATTCGGTGGGGTTTGACACGTATTTTTTTTTCGGTCGAAAATGAATCGGTCGGGTTTGTCACTACACCAAAGTTCATAAGGGGAGTCACAAAACCATGGGAGCCCATATAGGACGCAGAGGGAGCTCGAGCCCCCTAGCCGTTTAAAAATTTGATTTGCCCGAACCTGCTATGCATTTACTTTCAAAAGTTTTACAGTCACATTTTAAAATAAGGTACTTTTTAGCTCATTACTAATTGTCAAGCAGTATCAATTATTTTTGTAGCGTTTTGCTATCTTGTACATTCACTAAAATTCTCGACAGCTTTGAGAAGGAGGTAAATTTTCTCAGCCCCCACCCCAGAAGTACTCATATGGGCACCCATGTACAACCCCGTATGTTCACATACAAAATTTCATCGTAATGGCGGGGGTGTTGCAACCCCCATCAACACCTCCCTGCGTACGTCAGTGGGAGAAACAAAGGGCAAAAGTTGAACTTTAGTGGTTTCACGAAGACTTTCCCAGTGCATTTTAAATTGCAAACAATTTTCGAGTTCAGGAAACATTTTTTATCACACGTTTTTGTAAAACGTTTATTATAAAATGTCTTTACTACACAGTTCTGAACTCAAAAAATTGTTTATAATTTAAACTTTATTAATTTTCGTCATATGCCTTATGTACAATTCTTCATATTTGGGGTAGAGAAAGCAGAATAAGAGAGAGAAATAGTTATATTAACTATCTTTGTTACTAATGTTCATTTATTATTAATATAGTTAAGAAGAATACATATAGTGTCAGAATTTAAAGCAATTTCCGTGTTAAAATGTTTTTTCTTCCGAGAAAAATGTTCGCATTTTAAACATATATATATATATATAAAACATTTAGTGCGCAGTATAGCCCAGATGCTCTTGCGCCATAAAAAATCCAAACAATAAAACATTTAGTCTAATAGTTACTGCGGTTTTAAGTCAAGGTTCTGCACGTTTGGTGAGGGGGGAGGGGGGGGGCGAGTTAAACCTCGATTTGAACGATCCCTTTTTGAAACTCTTTGCTTGAGCTTGTTTTAAGTACCAGCAGTCTTTGTATTCATTTACGGTTTCGGTCAGAAAGTACATGAGAAAATTACTTTTTCTTGAATCACTAAAAATTGGTGACAGTTGAATGGGTGACGTATTGCTGTTAGTAGCGTGTTAATTGCTTTCGCAAACGTGTGGTCTTCACCAAGCCCAAGGGAACATCTGGGGCTTTTGTTTTGTAATAGCCTTAACCCATCACTACGGCGGGGGCTTTTAAGACGTCACGTCGTTTTACCATAAGGGTGTGAAGACCATCGCTAACTAGAACAATTTTAACGACACATCTAGCTTGCCCTGGGAAGATAAAGTGTAATATGCATTAAATATTTGAAACTGCAAAATCTGTTGCATCATAATTTTTTATAAGTTTATTATTATTTTTATGAGTTCAATATTATTTTAAGGGAATTGTGCTCATCTTGCTCTTTAAAACAGAAATCCCCCCCTACTTTCCTTTAACGAAGAAAATTACACTTAATAACAGCAAAAATTAAAAATAGAAAAATTTAGTGTAACAAGATTTTTCTAGTTTTCACGATTTGTTTTATTCTTAGGGTTTTTCTTTCCATGGTTTTTTTTCCCCCCCTACAGTTGGCATCCAAAGTTAATGCATTTGAAACAGATGTTAAAATAAAAATGAGCTTTCAAATTTCACAAAGATGTAATTGGGGGATTTTGGAGCTTTCGAACTTCCTTACATTTTTCCTAACAACCGTTTGTTTTGCTGTTTCAGACAGAGGTGCAGCAATTCAAAAATTAGAGTGGGAGGAGTGGGGCTCAGGTGACTTGGCATCAGAAAACTTCCTTGATATTCAGTGGAAATCGTTTGAGTTCCCTGAAAGCCCTCCGTATGCCACAAATTGCAGACATCTAACCAAATAACTATTCGAAACTTTAATAATAAAGGAAGCGTTCAAGTATTATGTAAGTAATAGTTTGACCATTTTATACCCCTCCTCCTCCCTGGTAAGCAAAAATTGGCTAACATAGGAATATAAGCACAACAGCAAACCCCTCCCCTCAAAGGTGCTTACGTAATACTTGAACACTTCCAGATTACGCTTAAAAGCATTTTTAAACGATTAGCGCCCTTGGAACTATACTAAATGAAACGAAGATTCTAAACACGTTGGTGTTTACATTAAAAGGCAGCGGATATGCACATACGATAACTTGCGAAAGTGATAATTCGAGTAAAGGTTGACAATGTAGAAAAATATTATATTGCATATACCCTTAAGTACATTATTGAAGAGAGATAATGCTGAGAACTGTAACCAGATTGTAGTATTGACCCTAATCGTCCAATTTAGATTGCACCTGGCAAAACTGTGTAGATTTGCGATCCCCCCTCAAAGTGTCCGAGTTCTCGGTAACATCCTAACAAATTTGTTCAGGCAGAAAACATCATTTACCGTTCATACAATGAGTGTCCAGCACCGGAAAGGGGGAAACTTAAAAAGAAGAGTCGGACAAGGAGATAACGATCGCTATGTATGTGAAAAACTTAATAAAGGGACCGTTCACAAATACACTAATGCTACATCTAGGTTAGTGACTGCGGTAAACAGGAAAAAGGGCCTGGAAAAAAGGGCCGCGAAAAAATGCGCCAACGGAAAAAAAGGGTCGATGGAAAAATGGGCCGCGGAAAGATTGGATATATGTGAAATAATAGTACGATCGTGATTATAGTGCCAGAGTTGGGCCTTATAATGCGAGTGTTAGGCTTAACAAGAAGCAATAGGCAAGCGAGGGTTAAGCCTAGCAGAATAATGCGAACGTTAGACCCAAAAAGATATACGTCGTTTTGCTTATGCCCCGATTCATTCCTATATATTTTAATAGTAAAATATTTCTTTTATATGGCTCAATTCTTATTAGCTTCGTTTATGCGTCGGTTTTTCAAGCTGTAAGTGGAAATTTCTCTCCTAGTTACCCCTTTGAGTCTTAGGTGAGAATGAGATTGGTGAAAAACACTCCTTCTGCAGAACAAAGCAAGATAATGTGAATAAGTTTTGGATCAATATAAAAAATGTGTTTGAGTCACGTCCTTTAATAAAATAAATAAAAATAAAATAATTTAGAATTTTCTAATAAACTTTCTCTTCATTTAACTCTCAAACAAGTTCTCGACATAATCTCTACTTTGCTGATATCCTTTGAGTCGCTTTTTCTATTTGTCGTCAGGGGCGGACTGGGCCAGTGCGCCCTCATGGACGATAGGACTCGCGCCCTCCGAAAATTCAAGATATGCGCCCTTTAAGAAGATTCAGTCCTCCTCTGGTTTGACTGTATGTATTTTTACAAATATTTTTAAGCAGTTTAAAAATTGCATTGAGCACCCTAATACGTACCATCATTTTCGGAATTTAATTTTTACACAAATGTGATTTTTTTTTTAGAATTTTTAAAAATTCGTCATGAATGAGAGTAAATTGTTATCGTGATTAATCGGTGAACATTTTCATTCTGAAAAGATTGAAAATGTTTGTGTTTTTTCAATAACTGCTTTTAATTAATCAAAAATTGCGAATAAATAAAAACCATGTAGCTAAATTTTTTGAGAAACGTTGTATGGTTAACATCAT
>QLNU02006179.1:29228-50885 GCA_006491805.2 Dysdera silvatica | reverse complement strand
TAATTTCATATTTAGTCATTTAAATTTTGGTGGGTATCAAAGCAGAAAGGAAAAAAAAAAGATTGGTGCTTAAGATGACCTTAGCTGTCCTGGCGCCGTAAAACATAAACAAACAATAATAAATTGTTTTAATTGCAATATATATTATGCTTTCTTAGTAGCAAGAGCACCATGAATATATATGTTCGTTTTAATATTGTCCTTTAATTTTGAGAAAGTGATGACTTATAAAAAGATAAATTATTTCTCTAGTTATCTCTATACTCTTTATTACTAGTAGCTTATTGCATACGTAGTATTAAAACTACTATTACAGTATATAAATGGTATTAAAACTACTATTACAGTATATAAATAGTATTAAAACTACTATTACAGTATATAAATAGTATTCAAACTACTATTGTTCAAATTGTATTCAAACTATTATCATACAAATTGTACTGAAACTACTATGGTACAAATTGTATTCAAACTACTATCATACAAATTGTATTCAAACTACTAGCGTACAAATTGTACTCAAACTACTATTGTATAAATTTTATTAATTGCGTGTGTGTATACGGCTAAAATATAATTATATACTGGGTGAACCAAGTTAAAGTATGCCTATTCAGAGCCCTCTAGAGAGAGAACCAGCATGTGAAATGTTCTTAAATTTGATGGACACGCATTTCCGACGTTGCGGAGGCGATTTTAGTAATAAAAATAATTAGTTCAAAAAGTTACCGATAAGGCAAGTGGCGCTGTCAGCGGGTAATTATGGTGAAATTTAAATATCGCGTAAGTCCTAGAGCATCTTATCGCTATAAAAGCAAGGACGGACACAGAGGGGTGGTCACGGAGTCTTGACCCCACCCAAAATATATTTTTTCACTGTAAAAAATTCCAACTTTCATGATAAATGAAGGGTGTTATTCCAAGACCATGGCAAATTCTGTCCTTAACCCCCCAAATGAAAGTCTGTATCCGCCCTTGTATAAAAGGAAGGTTTGAGACTGTACACTGTAAAGTTTTTTTAAATCACTATTACTGAAGAAATTTATATCACCTGTAATTACATGTTGATGATTACTGTCAACAAATTGAATGTATCTTTCCCATATGCATGGTGTATTAAAAGCCTCATTAGTTTTTTAGAAATAGAGTTATATTTGAAAAATTGTCGATCAATAGTAACATTGTCTTTATCTCTCATTTCAATCTTAGTGTTTTGGGGGACTTTTTAAAGTTATTGAGAGATTTTTTGAAATTAATATTATTAAATTCAATATTGGGAAAGCCAAAAACGCAATAAATTTTCTGTTTTGAAGAATTCACAGCCTTGGCCTCAATATGTTGATTTAGAAATTCTATGATTTAAATAATCAATCAAAACCTAATATGTAAACAAATCAACATCTGGCTTATCATCAAATAGCAAATGATATAATTTTTTACAAGTGGGTTTGTTAAGTGTAAAAATAAATTTTTTAAGACTTAACAAATTGAAGGTAGTTTTAAAATCAGAAGATATTTGAATAATTCTACTGCTTAGTTCCTCTGTAGACAATTGTTGAGATTTCTTAAATAAAAGTGGTGCCTTTTCATAGTGAAAACTGTTGCTTTATCAAAATATTTTAAAGTGTTTCTATATTTGAAATCAAATTTTTTATAAATTTCCTCTCTTCCAAAACACTGGGCGTTGAGACCAAAAGGAAACTGCGAATTTAAAATTGGAATGTAACGACTCTCCAGACACAACCTTTTTTTCAAGTCTTTTGCTATGTTCAGTATAGAAATTTAAACATTTATAAAATCATGAATATAGAAATGGTGTAATTCATATTGGTTTTTAGATATCTCACCTACTCTTTTGACCAGAGATCTGTGATTATTAATTCTCAAATTTAGTTTATTAGAAGTCTGTTCAACATATCTCAATCCACAGATCTTACATGTTATTGGATAACGTTGAAAGCTTTACAAAAGTTAGTAGCATATTTATCTCGCATTTGATGCAATTGTTCACCATTGGCAAGAGGACAGATGCCACATCTCTTGTCTTTGCATTTGTTAAATTTTAAATGATTAGACAATTTAAATTTTTTTAAAAAACTTTACTAATTTTAAAATGTTCGGTTATCTGACACGAAGCAACCTCATCTATTTTTGCCAAAACTAAATCTATAGCTAATGGGGATAACATGCTGACGGTGTGGCCTCACTCCTAATAAGACAACCACACCGGGCTATGATAGAAGGCAAATCACCCTCTCTAAATGTAAAATTTTTAATATGCATAGTTTCAGAGTGTTATTATATAAAACATTAGACATACAAATCAAATATTATAACAAACGTTAAATGTGTATAACGAATAGCATAATAATTACGAAACAAGTAATCAAAGAATTACGTGTAAACCCTCTTCAGGCAGATGGAGTTGCTCATCTACCGCTTTCTGTGTGTATATGTCGCCCATGTTATTATGTATTTACCCCTGTATGTAAATATTAGTGCCAGAAAAATACAAAAAAGATTTATTGCAAGTAAAATTAAAAAAAGTTAATTATAATAATTGCAATGTCAGTTCAGCAATGACAAGACAATAATAAGTATATATAGGTTTGAAAACAATTAAAAAATATTTTACAATATGTACTCAGAACAAATTATACAATAGTAATTTTATAGTACCAAGTATTTAAATCCCATATCAATACCATTAACCAAAGCCCAATATGTACCCATTTTAAATGATGTAAACGGAATAGTTAGGCTATAAATAGGCTATGGTATGAACCATCCATCAATTGGACATTGATTTTTATCCCTCACGATTAACACTGAAAGATACCTCTGTATCTAGAATTCGAGTTCACATTTTAGATTTACTTATTACTATCAATGAAAATAATAGATTTGTCTTTCAAATATGCGATAAAAGAAAACAATTTTTATTTGCTTTTGTTCAGTACTTGCAATATGACACATGTCTCAGAAAACATGTTATAAAAAATTTGATTTTAGGTGAACTCTTCAGACAGAAAGTGCTTTCAAATAGTGTTGAAGCCATTTCTGAAGGCTTAAGATCTTTTAAAAAATTTTTGGTTTTAAATGGTTTTCCAATGAACTATATAAATAGGACATTTATTTATGTAGTTCATTGTATTAGTGGTATTACTTGAACTGAGTTTGTTGAATTACTACTTGTAAGTTATTCAACAGTGTTACTTTGATGTGAGATGTATATACGACTTTCTATTTATTTTCTGTCTCTTTCAAACAAAAAATGTGTTTAAATCTCTGCCGCATGGATGGTTATAAACGAACAGGTCTTCCTGTATAATGTCTGCATTGAATGGGGAATGTTGGATCCTTAAAACATTGTTTAACCCATGATTATTGGCTCATAACGCCTATCAAGATTTGTACATTGCAGATCCAATTCTTCTTTCTTATTCAGACCAGCTATGATCTGCCTAAATTTATCGATTCTTCATATATACATAAAATCTAGGAATACGAAGCGCTGACAAAAACAGCAAGTGCTCGATATCAGCGGGATTTAGACCCGGATGTTCTACACAGCAGACAAACTTGTTACTTCTATATGCCATTGTGGCAAATGTAATCCTGCCCTAATCATAAAGCACGTCTTGATTAAAGAAAGGGATGAACTTTTCGGGAATTTACTTTCTAAAAAAAAATCGTTTAATACAAAATGAACAAAAAGTTGCAAGAATTTACAAAAGGAATGTCCCCAACTTTGATAGACATGTCGTGCTTAAGTATGGATGAAGTAGCATTGTTTATAATCATAAATTCTGCCAGAGCTTCAACAATTCACGAATGGGTAAGGCGCGTCGATTTTTTTTTCCTTTTTGTCCGGCCGGCTGTTATTTTAAGGTATCGTTTGCGGGGGTGTTTAGGGGGAGATTAGGGGTAATCTTCATTTTGTGTCTCCCACCTGCAAGGCTTGAAATTTTAGACGTTAGGCAATAAAGTTTCCCCCTAAACGCTACGCAACCGCAACAAGCGAAGGGTCGCATCCTCCTCTGACCCTCGTCTTTGACGAGGACAAAAAGAAGAGAGGGGAAAACGAAAAAAGAATCGTTTCGTGTTTGTAAAAGAAAGGGGGAATTTCATATTAAACATACAATACGATTTCGCGAAATTTGTTTAAAACCCTTTGAAGTGAGTGGAAGAATACTAAGGCTTAATGTGCCTAATATTAAAAACTTCAGTCGGATACGAAAAAAATATAAAATACAAGTAATATAAATAAAATTACATAAAAAGGTTAAACACTGGTAAAATAGCAATGAAAAAGATCACTCAAGCTTTCGGACGCATCAGCAGCAGTCCTTCATCAGGAGTAATGACGATGTTATGTTTCTGTCTCTTTTTTATACTTGAAATTTCTGGAAAACCCTTCATCAGAGTAGTCCCGCAGAATGGAAAAACCCAATGAGAACCAATGGGAGGCCTCCAATAGAATCATGGAAGAACCCCAATAGGGACCAATGAGAAACCCACACCGCGGGCTACCTAATTTGGGGATGTCTCATACATTTCAGAGTAAGAGTTGTTTATAAGTTTCTGGAAGTGGTTGTGATGTATTAATGGCTTTCCCGTGTAGTTTGTAAGTTTCCCAAGATTCTAAGAAGAGTCTACTATTCTTGTTTGTGATGTGACGGTGTAGTATTTTTGTTGAGTCCCAGTCGGGTTCGTGTCCGTGTTGTAAAGCGTGTTCTGCCAGACGTGAGGCTATGTCTCCTTTCGCGAGTAAGTTTATAAACAACTCTTACTCTGAAATGTATGAGAGATCTCCAACTTAGGTAGCCTGCAGTATGGGTTTCTCATTGGTCCCTATTGGGATTCTTCCATGATTCTATTGGAGGCCTCCCATTGGTTCTCATTGGGTTTTCCCATTCTGCGGGACTACTCTGATGAAGGGTTTTTCCAGAAATTTCAAGTATAAAAAAGAGACAGAAACATAACATCGTCATTACTCCTGATGAAGGACTGCTGCTGATGCGTCCGAAAGCTTGAGTGATCTTTTTCATTGCTATTTTACCAGTGTTTAACCTTTTTATGTAATTTCCTCCCTGGTACCCTGTATTTTATTTCTATAAATAAAATTTTAAAACACTAGTCATTCATTTGAAATATCTGTAAGTAATTCATCCATAGGTGCCTATATGAATGTTTCCAGTGGTGAGAGGAAGTATGAATTAACTTCCAAAACACAAAAATTTGTTTTTTCATGAAAATTAACCTAAATAATACAAATATTGCAGAGCAATGAGGGAGGGGGCTCGACACCCTCTTATTGTCTATCTATGGGCGCCCATAAATTCAGTACGTTAAATTATGACCACATTGTACATAAAGAAATATAATACCACGGAAGGAAATTACAAGAGAACAAAACTCAGATAAAATATAAGTAAAGCGCAAGAGTAACAGTACCGGCGTATGCAGAAAATCCGTAAGAGGGTTTACAGGCTTATAATGGGGCGTTACAGAGCTACAACTCCATATATTCATATGCATAGGTGTAACCAGTGGGAGGTTTTGGGGGGTTATAACCCCCATCGCAATGAAATTTTGTATATTTAACATACTCTGTAACCCCTCCCATTAAGCCTATAACCCTCCCTTATGAACTTTCTGCCTACGCCACTGTTCATATGTATATATGCAAAATTGCATCGCAATGGGGGGAGTTATGACCCTCAGACCCCCCCCCCTGCATACGTTAATGAATAAGAAATAGATGAAAATGTTTCTTAACTCAGATATGCCAACGTGATAAATCCAAATTGCGCACTATGTATCATCTAATATATATCCACATCATGCACTGGCGTACGCAGGGAGTGTTAATGGGGGTTGTAACATCCCATCAATACTGAAACATCAGTACTGAAATTTTGTATATTTAACATAGAAATATGTGAGTTAAAGCTCTGTAATTCCCCATTGAGCCTATGAACCCCCCTTACGGACTTTCTGCCTACGCCTATGATCACCTTAATATTTCTCCCAGGAAATTCGATAATCAAGTCACAAAACAAAATAATAATATATAACTCAAAACAAATTAGTATAATTAAAAAAACAAATTAATATATCGCAAAACAAGTCACCAAACAATTATATTCCTTCCTTACAGCCAGCGAAAAATACGACTTGAAAATAAGCCGGCCGCATATTAAGTTGAAGTGTGGGATAGGGGGACGGGGGAGAACCACATATGTGTGTGTGATCAAATATATATCAAATATATAATAACCCACTCTCTATTAAAGAGCAAATCAAAACAGTTTGATGGACAAAATTTATTTTCACATGTGCTGTTTTATATGAAAATAATTATTTATTATTGTTATACACAGGCCCGGCGCCACCAATACTGTACGATGATTAAGATACACTTGACAATAAATAAATGGAACTGAATGGATTATTTTCAATTGAATGCCTTCACCAATATTTGATTTGCCCTTCTTCATACATGTCTCCTTTTTCCACTTTTTCCCCATACCTTCAACTTCCTGCTTTTTTACATTAACAAATTTTCCTCTAAACAATTTGCATAAATCTGAATAACAGTTTCCCATTACCGCTACACCTTTCAGTAGTGAGAGCAGTACCGCTGCCGTACTAGAGGCTTGGGGGATGCTCTTTTCTTTTCGATATCTTTGTGCAATATTACAAGGCATTGAGAATTACAATTTTCTCCTTCAACAGCAAAATACCAGATTATTTTTACGCTTTTGATCATTTATTTGTGTGTTATGAGATAAGCTGTGATTGTCATCAAACTTCGTTTTAACTGGACCTATAGTGAGAGGGCAGAATGTGCTGTATTTTTTCTACTTTCAAGATGTATTGGGGTGTCAATTTTTTACGGGGGGGCGCACATCGTTAACCTAGGGCGGCAAATTTGCTTGCGCCAGCCCTGATTATACAAATTTTATTCGTGAAAAGAGCTACACATATATATAAAACTATATTCTTGGAAATGCTTACTATAGACGTTTAAAACCGAACAAAATACGTAATACAAACCTTACATAAAAAAAAAGGACATTTTTATGCAGATTTGAAAGTTTTAAAGTTTGTTATAATTATCTTACGAAACATCACCATTTATTTAATATCTTGTCGAGTGTCGCATGTTTAAACTGATTTTCATTGTAAAAGAGATATTCTTACCTCACGTGTTGATATAAAAAGTACTACAGTGGAACTTAGTGAACACCTTGGTACATCGACCACCTGAATAAAGTGACCACTTTTTATAAGAGAAAGCTGGTAGGGACTTAGTTATGCCTGTACCAAAACCTGTTGTCCATAGTGACCACCTGTCTTTGGTGACCATTAGAGTCCAGTCTCAGAGGTGGTCAGTTTAGGTAGGTTCTACTGTATTTTCTGTGAGTGAATTCTGGCCTTACAGGTAAAGTTGCTGCAAATCCTCCAATTCAGTCTCTGAACCCCCTTTCCTCATACTCTCTCTGAGTGGTTCTTAAATGTGTTGAATGCTTAGATAGAGAGAAAGCTCATTTATCATCAAGATATATAGAAGTCCGCCATCTCGCATCAACTCCACAACATTTTTAAATGATTTAAAGTCCTTTTGTTGCGGGTGGTTAGAGTCGTTTCTACATCTTAAATTTTAGAATCTAAAACAACAGCGTATATTATTAATAGAAACTTCTACGAAGCCCTGTAAAACAAGACTTCCTATTTTTAACATTTGTTCAAATTTACTGGGGACGGACAGAGGCGGATTTGCGATTTTGCCATCTGTAGGCTCTGACACATATTGCCGCCTAATCTCACCAAACGTAGCTATAGAGACATGACAGAGATTTTGGCGTTTTTGTCAAATTCTTAATTTGACGCCCTTGGCGCTTATTTCAAATTCGCCCTTTCACAAGCACGTATTCGCGAATTTGTCGCCTTTTGAATCTCTCTCAAGATGGCGCCCATAGCAGCTCTCATGTGCCAATGCTTAGTTACGCCTCCGAACATAACAAATCAAAATTAGTAATTCAATTGGTCGCCAAAAAATTCCTGACATTACAAACTTTTCGTTGAAAATTCGCCGCCTTCAAAAATTTGCCACTGTAGGTTTTAGCCTACTTAGCCTATTGGTAAATCTACCACTGGGGACGGGAGGAGCACACTGTAGGGTCTAATAGAACCTAACTTTATTAATTTATATTTTTCACTTTATTCAAAATGTTGCAAAAATTCATCAGACAAATCATAGGAAACAAAAAACGCGACAACCTTGAAGGCCCCCTTCGTTTATAATTTATTCCTGCAACTAGGATATCTAAACACCTGGCATCTCGCAACCGATTTTTAGATTTTGCTCTGAGATCATGTGTCCTCGCTGTCCTGCTGTTATGAAGAGCATGTCGTCAGAGTACCGTTGGTTATACTTGTATTTCCATGGAATAAATGCGAGAGTTGATTTAGCGAAGACACATCATCAAGTACGTTGCCGATGATATTGGAGGTGTACATCAGTATATGTATTCTCTGCTTACATCGTAATAATTTGACAGTTGTTCCGTAAATTATGTACCTGATAATGTCCAGTTCGATGCAGGCGCAAATTTTAAGTCCGATTTTACTCACGAAACGAGAATTTCGGGCGTTGTGGTATGAAAACAAGTTGTTAAAATTTTAGCAGTGCATTTTCTGAATTACAAAATGTTTTAGAATCGATCGCTCTCGAGCATGTGGTTAAAAACTCAATAATCGGTTTTTATTTTCAAAGATACTTACATTAACCACTATTTCGCTACACAGCATAGGAATTCATAGGAGATCTCATTGTCCTTTATTGGGTTGTTTTTAATTTCCGTGTTGTTGTTGTTGTTTTTGCCATAGCTAATGCATTTGTGCTTCTTCATAACGTTGCTTTCTATTTATATCAGTTGTCTGAGAAAAATAGATGAAGCCGCAATTTCTAACCTAATATTGTCAACTTGCAGCTTTGCTTTTTAGTTTATTTAGAGATTCTTTTTGGAGACGCAGATGATCTGAATATATTCAAATTATTGCATCTTCGAAAACGAATCTCCATCCTGTTGAATTTTATACATTGCGTCAGTAAACGAAAAACGCATCTTAATCTTATTTAGGAACAGGTATCAAATCTTGTCAGGGACGAAGATGGAGGTTCGATAATATGAGTTGTCTCCAGGCCTGTAGCCAAGCCGGGGCCAACAGGAGCGTGGCCCCAGTTGCCCCATGCTTGTACCCCAGTTGCCTCATCGAGATATTTATAGGCTATATATAAGGATACTATGTGCCCCACATGTCCTTTGCCTTGCCCCATTTGGTCCTTCATCCTAGCTACAGACCTGGTTGTCTCTCTTTTTTATATTTTTATGTGCATCTAAAATGGACTGTGTATGTGTGAGCTTCGTACCTCCAATTTTCCAGAGCCCGTATTTTGACTTGACCAAGTTTAGATGGGAAAAATTTCGGGTGTGTTTTTATTTTGATGCTCATTCCGACACATTGTTTGATTTTATTGATGTTTTTTCCACTAAATTGTGGGTTCGGTTTAAAACTCGTTGGTTGGTTAGTTTAATTGTTATGACGCAAGGACGTCAAACATTATTCTGAGCCAAACAAAGTGATTTTGTACGTACGTTAAAAAATCACATGAAAGTAGTTGTCTGTAAAATCAAGGCCTTTAAAGCGGAACTTCGCAGAGGATTCATGAGATTAGATTTTCAAACACCCAAGCTCTGTGGTTCAATTTGGACTTTTTTTTTTTGACCCGGTATTGCAAATGCAGGCATTATTTCTCTTCTCAGGGACAACACAATTATTGTATGTGATTGACACACACAGAACCTCGTTAAAAGCGGGGGGTTCTAAAGGGGGGAAAAGGTGCAAAAAATATAATTTCATTAATCCTCCTGAAATCCCACTTTAAAAGCATTGAATTTACAGATATAAGTAGAAAGATTAGAGCGTCCTCACCTGTGGTTCAGTGGCTAGCTAAGACGCTTGAGTTCTAACCAAGAGGTCACTGGTTCGAGTTCAACCCGAGACGAAGGTTCCCTTTTTTTTCCCACAACCTCTGCCCATTGAGGCCCTGTGTGCCAATCTCTTATGTGGTAACGGTGCTGTCCCTGCTAAAGGCAAAAATGTCTGAATTTGTAATAACGTGTCTCAGAGAGCTGTAAGTTGAACTACAGTGTTTGGGTGTTTGGAAAATAATAATATTCTCAGTTAATGTTTGATTTTTATGGCGCAAGAGCATCCAAGGTCATGTTGCTCCACGACTTACAACATTTCGAGGATTCCGAACCTTTTCCACCTAGGAAATTAGTTGGTTGACTAGATTTTTATGACGCAAGGGCGGGAAGAGCCATTCTGAGGCAAACAAGGTAAAGCTATAAGTACGGTTTCAAACCTAGGAAATTAATATACATCATAGAGCTTTGCGGGTTATTCCGCAACGTCTGTTTATTAAAAACACTTAACGTTTCACTCCGTGCTATGCGGAGCATCCTCAGAAGTAATTGCCGGCCAAGTTTCCCTCTGCAAAATGCAAGACTTTCGCTTGGTTGCTTGGCAGAAAATGAGTGAGTAAAAAATATGAGACGTATTTGTAGTACTATTTCCTTGGTTGTCCCCTGATCTAGGAAATTAAATATCGGACTGCGGCTCCGTAGGAAAAAAAAAAGTGAACAACCCGGATATCTTCTGGTATTAAGCCTCGATTATTTGGATGTCAGTTAAATGCCTGGCCGTTCCATAGGATTCGTAAGCAAATAGAGTTAGCATTATATGCAGGCTTGTCCCCAATGCTACTTCGTATATATTAGCAAAAAACTAATGGAATCAGACAACATTAACTGAGAAATTAAAAACATTAATTTCAATGTGCTCTTTAGAGCACAATGAATGACTATGCATTTTCAGCAACTTCTAATAATTTGACAAATTGAAGTATAAATTTTTTCATCAAAACTTTCAAGCAAAAGACAAGGCGATTTCGAATTTGAGGAAACAAATGTCAAATTACAAAATCCATTTCCATCATGATTATGCTTTTTATTAACTAATGCAATATTTTTATCAAAACTTAAATTTCCAGTAGCCCTGATTTTAATTGCTGGTATTCTTATGGCGCAAGGACAACACGTCCTTCTCTGCGCCCCTGATTTTGATACAGATACATGCTGTTAAATTACATAAATAAACCAAAAACGCCGGTTAACGCTAATATTATAAAGCACACAATTGTGCGTACACTGATCAATACGTTTTTGTTTTTAAGAAAAGGAGTTCTGCGTTTCAGAATGCAGCAAAAACAGAGTAAAATCAATTGAGGAAAGAATGCGGGATGTCTAAACTGCCGGTGTTACATCTTTGAGGAGAATCTATCGCGTCGGAAACAAAAATATTGGGTGCTGAAAAATTGTCTATTTCACTTGCCTTTAACCCGCGTGATGTCACCCAGAAAATGCACCTGCAATGTAACGTTATCCTTTTGTATATGTATTTTCGTACTCAGAATATGGAAAATAATATGGTCCTCTCTACTAAATATCTTGCTATTTTTCGTGTGATGTTTCCGCCTTTAAATCTTTTTATTAATTTGCTGATTCACCGAGATGCAATGTTTTACTATCTCTCTCTCTCTCTCTCTCTTAAAAAACGGTTTTGTACAAAATCAAATGAGCTATTTGGTCCCCATTTTAAATTCTCAGTGTTTAAGGAAGACACATTTTAATAAATGATAAAGAATTTTTATTCACAACATGCAGTAAGCGGGAGTTGATTACGGTATGGAAATAATAATCGTTATTTAAAAAGGGGACGCTAAGGAACTTTGACTAATAATTACTGATGCCAAAGAACCTGGGCTACTATTTATTGACGCTAAAGAACTTTGGCTAATAATTATTGACTCTAAAGAACGTTGGCTATATAATAATTCTTGGCGCTAAAGAACTTTGGCTACTATTTATTGACGCTAAAGAACTTTGGCTAATAATTATTGACGTTAAAGAACGTTGGCTATATAATAATTATTGGCGCTAAAGAACTTTGGCTACTATTTATTGACGCTAAAGAACTTTCACTAATAATTATTGATGCTAAAGAACTTTTATAGATTAAAAAAAAATTCATGGACTTGGCACAGAACTGTATACTATTCCAGGAGAATATACTGGCTTTAGTGTTATTTATTTGATGTCCAAATCGAGGGACATGCACATACACAATTTTGGAAGGTTTTGAAAAATTGTCGAAAGGCTATATTTCAAATTTCGATTGCAAACAATGCGACGAATGAAAAAAAGGCAAAGAAAGATGATATGATGCAATCTATAGGAGATAGTCTAGAGTTTAAATGCTAAAGAAGCAGCATTTGCATAGGACTATTTATATTACTGCAGATGTATTGGTTACAAAAAATAATAAAATTGCAAGCATCACACAGCACGTTATACGATACTCTCAGTTTTCTCCCAAACATATATTTTTCATTATTTAAGTTTTATGAGGCAAGGACAGCAACTACCATGCTGTGCCATGATCTACAGTTTTCCGACGGAAAAAGCCTCATAATACGTTCAGCGAATCAAATCTTGCAATACGGATTGATAGGGAAAAAACGGCAAATGCTCAGTATATCAGCAGGATTCCAACCCTGACTATTACGGACAGACAGACAGACAGATCGTTATCAAAAGATGAGAATCGTTAAAAAACGAACCCTCCCCAGAAAATTGAGTATTTATTTACTAGACTTTAAAGAAGACCTTACTGATGATTTTGTAAAAAAAAAACTAAATGGAGTTTGAATGGAGTTTAACCAACGCTTTAATTTAAATACTTCTCAAAATAAGCTACAACGAATTTAAATCGTAGGTTTATTTGCAAGTCTCAAAGAGACTAAAGCGTTTTTATTGCTTGTATTTTGAGTTTAGCTCACATTTTCCATGATTTAAAGATTATGTTAAAGATCCTCTTTCACAGTAAAAACATCTCGTTCGATTGAATACAGTATGGCTCACACGCAGGCAAACGCAATGTCTCCAGAAGTGTCGAAGTTCACTAAACCCATGGGCGTATGTGCGACAGCGTTGAATAGTGTCTATCGCGGAAATACGGAAATAACTTTTAACTGTATTTCATTTTTAAAACTAGTTGTATTTGAGCCACTCTGTATGATATGTGCAGTTTTTCTTTCGGATATTCCTATCAGAGACCTATGCAGAAAGTTCATAAGGGGGTGGGGGTTATAGGCTCATTAGGGGAGGGGTTACAGAGTTACAACTCACATATTCCTATGTTAAATATACAAAATTTCTTTGAAATGGGAAGTTACAACCCCCCCATCAACATCCCCTACGTACGCCAGTGATTCCTATATGCAGTTGGCCTCGCTTAAACGAATATTGACGGTGTCAGCAAACATTATTCGATCAGGCGGAGTATGCGATTATCCGGGGAAACGAGTACACAATTACATAAGCAGTAAAATGCCCTAGTTCACAAGTACACAGATAAAAAGTATGAAATCGTATTGAGAAAAAGGTATTACTATGCAAAAAAAATAAAATAAAAAGGTGTTATAGGTATAGTGCGTTCGCGCTCAGTTGTCGCCCGATACCATTACCACCAAACGAGTTGTTCCATTGCAGTTTAGGAAAGGGCGTCTTGCCGAAACTGGTTTTTTTGCGCCAGAAAAACCAGTTCCTCCAAGACGGCCTTCCCTAAACTGCAATGGTCTAACCCGTCTGCTAACGGTATCACGCGTCAACTGAGCGCGAACGCATTATACCTATGTATTTTCAATTAAAAAACAAACAAACTACACTGGCATATACACTTGCAGTTTACTTGTGCCGAAGTTCCAAATTCTTACAATTTTGATTTAAACGCTACTTTATTTTTATTGCCTCTAAAACTTTTAACTTACTGTATAATTCAGATTCTTACTTTTGACGTTATTGTATTTGCGTACTTAATGCCCATCTGAGAAGAAGGCCCACCATAACGCGATAATACGATGAGAGCCGATCAGTGATTGGGATCGGCTATATAATTAGAAGTGAAAAGACCCTTATCCCAGTACTGAGGGGAAAAAAAGGGGGACTATGGACGTAACATACAGAGGGTGAGTGAGGAGGACGACCTTTGCAAAGACAGATTACCCCCCATCCACTCCTTTTCCTTGTTTGAGCACTGACTTTCAAATTAAAATTTTGCAGTCTTTATACGATTATCTGAGGATGACCGCAAATATTATTCGTTAATGCGTGGAAATTTATAACAAACCGCATTTAAAATATATCAACAAATCACGAACATGGCGACTCAGAAACTAAAGGTCATTTACCATGCTCCTCAATGTGCTTAGCTCGCTTGCTTTTTTTTAAAAATAAATCATAAATAAACAATATCCTTAAAAACCTGTTTTCCCATTTCAGATACCTTAAAATGGTGTTCGAAATAACCGACTTCGATGAGAACCGATTTGCCATTTTATATATTTTTAAACGATATTTCGAGCGTTCAACTTTGATGAAAGCTTATTTGCCACTTTATATAGCTACATTTAGTGTTTCTAATGTTTGATCTTGATAAAAGATTTGCACAAAGTCATCGTTTATACATGACCGTAGAAAAATATTCAATCTTATTATTTCTGGCATGCTATGTGATTTGAAAATTATTACAACAGGAAACCATCATAACAATAAACTATTATACATGAAAAGATTATGGCGCTAATATATGTACCATATTCCATCTGAAAAATAAGCGACGAAACCTGTTAATAAATTTTCTTTATGGCTATCATTAATAATATAGTTATATAAATCGACAAAGGAAGTATAAAATTATCGTTTTTTGTCTCAATGTAACACTTTTGAAAATAAACTCGGTTACTTAGTCTCATTTCAAATTATATCTCTGTATTTAAATTCTTTAGAAGATGATCTCGCTTTGATTAGTGTCTCTTATAGCATAAAGACAGAAATGACAAAATTGTGCCAGAACAAAAAATGATAATATCTATAAAATATGTAATATCTGTAAAGTTTTAGTCCTTCCTTCCTAATATTTTTGGGTTCTGGTTAATAGACTTTCTAAATAATAGTATTTCGTTATAATAGTAGACTTTCTAAAGCGGAGAAGGGGGGGAGGAGGAAAAGTAAAGGAACTATTTATGCATATAAATCCCAAATTAACAGAATTCACAGATAAAACATTAGAATTTCTGTTATGAGCGTGTATGAACTCTCTCATCCTTCCCTCAAATAATATTTTCATAAATTAAATGCATTCGCTGTAAGTCTTCCAATTGCCCATGTCGAGCTGTCGGAACTATTTTGGATTCTTTGCAGATCGAAACATCAGCTAGACAAGCGGCGGTACAGAAATAAAGACACACACGGCTGTTATATATTTTCTTAGCTAAACATCGCAAAATAGCACACGGCAGCAGCCTCTTCCTTCCCTAATTAAATGATGTCTGGCGCACGAGCAAGTGACAAGGAGCACGCTATCAATAAGACTTGCATTGGCTTCTATGAAGCTTATAGGGCTTCTTCGACTCAACGAAGAGCACCCTTCTTTAGAAATGGAAGGGAGTGAGTGACAAGTTGATCTAAATGTGTCAATTGCGAACAAAGAGAAAACAAAGCTATTCCCCCCTCCCTCAGGAGTATTAACTTGAAAATTTAATAACAGATAGTTGATTTTCTATGTGGAACAATATCATTATTAATTTTTTCCAATAATAATTATTTAATTTAAGCTCAGTGGATTTAAAAAAAAGGAAAAATATATATTTTGTTCTGTTTCAAACATTTCAGTGATATTATTAATTTGAGCTAAAGGTATAATTAAAATATGATTAGTTTCTCTCTCTCTCTGTTTCTACCTCTCCATTAACACTCACGTTTTCTTGTCAAGCTACCATATACAACAAGGCAGCATGACGGTGTTTTTAGAAGGTTTGTGTTGTGTGCATATAATTAATACTGTCAAAAAATGTTTGCTGTAAAAAGCAAAGATTTGATATTCGTTCTTTTCTAAACCCTAAGAGTATAGCCAATACGGATTCAAGCAGTAACATAATCACGCCGTTTGAGTTTTGTTTTATTTAAATTTGTTATAAATTATACGTCAAATGTACAGATGCATTTTCAAGGAAAGGAATACCCTTAATATAGCAAGAACCTAACGAAAGTTTTACATAATTTATATTAACAGTTGGATAGTAAAATAAACAGTCACAATTTAATTGGTATAAGGTGGCACTCGGAGAAATTGCAGTATTACTTCGGTACAACACCCTTAAAACGTTGCCGACCCGTGTTCTAAATTAGTGTTTCTCACACGGGCGCCGTTAGCGGGGGGGACAGGGGGGACCCGTTCCCCCAATATTGGTATTAGGTTCCATGTCCCCCTCCAATTTCAAACAAAATGCCTTCTACTGGTATATTGTCCCCCCCCCCCCATATTTTTTTGCCGAGCCCATGGATTCTCAATCGCAGTGCCCTGGTATATTTTATATAACCGGCCGTGGGAGGGTCTGAAGGAATTTTTCATTTTACCATTCTAAGCATTTTTCGTGAATAGGTATCTCATAGTGAAAATGCTTTGAGGAGAATAATATTCTTGAATATGTCGAGAAAATAGCAAAACTTAGAACGCTTAAATAACATCTGTGTAGCAAATGTTGACCATGCCGTGTATTTTTAAATACAAAAATATTCACAAATAATCAAGAATTTTCAGACATCGCAATCTTTCAACATCAGCGAAAGCTAATATTGCTGTTCATGACTGGTTATAAAAGTTTACCTGCAAGTCAATTACAACAAATGGCGGCGTGTCCTCTATTCTCAAAACTGAACGAAATAACATCTGTGTTGCAAATGTCAGTGACCTATCTGAAAGGAAGTAGAAACACTTTCCACTTCAATGGAAATTAAGATGACATTTATTCAACTTCGAGAGTACACAATGGTGAACAACTAATAAGTGTCATACCATAGATATGTCTACAACTAGACATAGACGTATATAGATTTTAATTGCTGGGTTAAAAATGGAAGAGGGTAGAAAGCATTATCTCGAGGCTAGACCCTTCTCCGGAATAATGAGCACATGAAAGTGAATTAACGACGGTATTGCAAAAGTCGTGAAAATGTAAAAATGAATAAAGTGATGCGTTCTTACAGATTTGCAGATTTCTTAAGTAATAAAACAATATCATAATATTTTAATCTTTTCTTACTGAAGAAACGCATTGATTTAATTACCATCAGAATTATTGATAAATCGAGTGAACTAGTTATTAAACGTAAACTGCAATAATCGGCAAAATAAAGAGTTGGAATAAGCAATCATTATCCTACAGATATTAGTTAATGTATTATTATATTTACCTCCGATTTGTTGTCTTAAGAAAATGCTTGTTTTTGTCAAAAATTGTCAACTATTGGTATTGTTATTTAAAGAGGAAAAAGAGACTCCCAAGGTTGTTTCAATTTTGTTCCTTGGGAGATTTCAAGTATTACGTAAGCACTTTTTTGGGGGGTGCCATTGTGCTTATTTTCCTATGTTAGCTAATGTTAATTTTTGCTTACCAGGGGAGGGGGGTTGAAATGACCAAAATATTGCTTACGTAACACTTGAAATCTCCCCTTAGGGAAAAAGACATTTTTGAAACCGTTACATTTAGGTCATAGATTAATATATGTTTGCGAAAAATAACCAAAGACGTCTATTTTTGAGACGATTTGTCGTTTAGACTGTTTCTTTAATTGACGAGCTTCAAAAATTGTGAATTAGTAAGAAAGGAATTCATAAAAATGGGAAAATCTCTTTCATAAATTTGTCTTTTACGTGTCTGTTTCAGTGTTAACGAGAAGTCAGGAATTCGATCTCCAATTTATTTGATTCTTTAACAACCAAAGAAACTTCAGGGAAAATGTTTGAAAAAAAAAAAAGGCCGTTTCTCTATTTAGTGTTTCATAATATGTCCTTTGTAAACTTATATGTGATGGGCGTAGCTAGGCTGGAGCTGGGGGTGGGGCACAACCCTCCTGGGAAATAGTTTGTTTTTTTTTCTCAAAATTCATTATGGTGGAATTTTGCTTTGCAAAAAATTGTACATGAAAATGAAAACTTTTCCTTTTATAGATTGTTTAATCGGCAATTGGAATGAATCTTTGTGGTTTGTTCCCAGAGACAATTAAAATTCTTATTTGTAGCCAAAAATGTAGTCAAAACAGATTTTCACGATAACTCTTGTGCGTATGCATCATGTTTTGCGAAATACAAAATACATTTTTTGTAAAATTATGATTAAGAGGGGTAATATGATATTTATGAACGCTAATGATAATTAAACCCATCATGGAAATTATAATATTTTTTTTCATGGATATATATATTTAAAATATTTCATTTCACCTTTCAGTGTTGCAGTGGACTTGCGTATTTACGCACGTATGAACTACCCGCTTCTACAAACTCTTGTATAAGTCCCGAAAAGTATTCCGTATAACTGATATTATTTCCCATTTACGAACTTTTGAATTTGCAAAATATTTTTGGGTTCCGTTGGGGTTCATGAAGACGGGTCTACTTTGATTAAAATATGAATGCTTAAAAAAAATTACTCTTCAACAAAGAGCGGGGTCCGAGTAATTAAGTCAGGTTCAATCGGCATAAGGCCAAGCCTGATTTTGAATTACTGTATGTCAATAATAACCCATAGCTTTTTCAGTATTTCGTTGTATTCGGTAGATAGAGAGATCTTAATCCAATTGGATCTTCGGATCTTTTTCCGAAAGATATTAGATATTAAAAATGTTGCATCATGTAGTAACTTTCTTTTAATGGTTTAGTTCTAAGATCTGGCCCGTGGCTAGACGCTTATTACAGGAAGGGCTTTAGCCCAGATGCTCTTGCGCCATAAAAAAGCCAAACAATCAATCAATCAATCAATCAGGGAGGGCTTAAAATTCGTTAATGTTTTGATGTATTTTATTAATATATTTAATAATACTAAATACCCCAGTGGACATATATTTAATATTAATAAAAATTTTAACCTAAATTTTGCATTGAAAACTTATAGGGTATACTAAAATTGTTGAAATTAATTGAAATGTACACTTTATTGTTTTAAAAAAATCACGAACGAACGAGAAATGGTTCACGCAAGTCTCTGTAGCGCAGTGGATAGCGCGTTGGACTTCTAATCCAAAGGTCCCGGGTTCGAATCCCGGCAGAGATGTTCAGTGTTTTAAATTAAAAAGCAATTTTGTTGAAGAAATCTATTTTAAAAGTTAAGGATTAATAGAACACTTTATTTCGTAAAACGGTGAAGCAGGCCCGTATCTAGGCGCTTATTACGGGGAAGGGTCGGAAAAAGCTACAGGGAGCTTAAAATTCGTTAATGTTTTGATGCATTTAATTAATCGGTTTAATAATACTAAATATCTAAGTAGGCTAATATATTTAACATTAATGAATAAATTTCTTAACGTAAATTTTGCATTGAAAACTTACAGAGGTATACTAAAATTTATCATTTCCCTTATCCTTATTGTAGTGTAGATGAAGACTCGAACCTCTGTAAAAAACGTGATGTACACAAGATTTACCGTAGAAATCTATTTGTAACGTCAAAGAACAATTTCCATTATTATAATGGAAATATCACCCTATTTGCCGATGACAGTAGTGCAATTTTAGAGGATAGAAATATAAAATCATTAATGGAAAGAGCTAAAAGTGAAGTGAAAAAGTATGAAAATTGGTTTAAAGCAAAACAGTTGAAAATGTTGGTAAACCTAAAATACTTCTGTTTGCAAATAAGAATAAAAATATTGGCAATGAACTGAGTGATATTAAAATTGAAATAGATGGAAAAGAAATAGATATTAAAAAAAATAGATATTAAAAAAAAATAGATTTTCTGGGTATAACAATGAATAATACACTTAATTGAAATCAACAAACCGATAAGGTTTGTAAAAAAATAAGTAAAGGGATTGGAATTTTGAAGAGATTTCGAGATTGGATACACAAAAAGATTAAAGTTTAATTATGTTATTCGCTTATATACTGTCATATAATATATTGTAATTGTGTTTGGGGAAAAGTAAATATGAATAAAATGGAAATGATGCAGAAAAAATTTATTAAGATTCTTGATAATAATAATATTCAATTGCATTTGAAAATAATAGCTGGAAATAATAATATAATGCCAATCTCAGAATTATATAGATACTGTATACTTAACATGATGTATGAAAGAATAAAAAATAATAAACATGAGGATACTATAAAGATTTAACAAAAAAAACACAAAAAAAAACACTATAAACGTAACCAGAGATAATTTGTATGCACCAAAAATAAGAACTGAAAAATTTCGAGAGTGTATAGTGTATAAAGGACCAAAATTTTGGAATGAACTCTCTGCCAATCTTAAAGCACTAACTAGCCAAGCTCTTTTTTTTTAAAAAAATTAAGAAAAAAATAATAAGTGAAATAGGAGTTGGTGATGAACCTTCCTAATCAATTAGTGGATAAATCGGGGTCATGAACTCGTTATACCATTTTAGGTATTTACTCATGACCCGTTTCGGTGATTGTTGTACACGTGTTGCATTTATGTTGTTTTTTAAGTAAAATTCACATTGTTTAAGCATTCGTTACATTTACCTCGAAATCTATATATGTGTGAATTATGTATAGAATATGTATAATGTATGTGATGTATGTATAGTGTAATACGTGGTGTGATGTATGTATAGTGTAATACGTGGTGTGATAATGTAATGCTGTAAATGATTACATGACAAATAAAAATGTATGTTTATATGTACAATTTTATATAAAACCATATTGGGCGCCGACGGCAAACTATTGGGGGGACGGTATACGAGTGGAAAGCAGCTTATTGGTAGCTTGTGGGTGATTAAGGACCCCCACTTCCCAAATTCTTTTGCTTAATACTTATTAGTGCTTGAGGTTATAAAATCCCAAGAAAAATTTATGGATTTAAAAGGCCTTGTTAACAACTCTTTACAGGAATAATAGACACAAACAGTTAAGCAGCGTCTAATTTAAATGCGTTTCTGCTTGATGAAGTTCACTTTACCATAAAATCAATATACTAGTTACATTTCCAGTCTCATTTGCACATGCAATGCACCTTACTAAATTTATATTTTATTACGCTGATTGTAGTCATGTAGACAGTCTCTTTAATTTACACTGATAATGAACTTACTGGCCTAAAAAGGTTTTTAAGCTCGCAAAATTAAAGTAAAGGAACTATAGTTGTAGTTGCAACGTTATTAAAAATGTTCCATTGAAAGTTGAAATAATAATACGTCAATGAAAACGCTGCCATGCAGAAAAAAGCGCCATACAATACAATCCAACAAAAGGTATAATTACATCAAATAAATGGCAAAGTGCATTTTGAAAAAGACAATAATGCTCATTAAAACTAATATATAAAGAAAGTATATATTAAAGTAATGTACATATAATGTACACAAGGTGGCGCATTGAAAGCGAAATAGACGGATTTTCAAGTAGTTAAAAAGGATTCTTCAAAAA
>QLNU02006179.1:17199-29128 GCA_006491805.2 Dysdera silvatica | reverse complement strand
CTAAAAATTTATATTAATTGTGGTGACATTTGTCCCATATCTCTACATCTAATAGTTATTATACAGCGGCTTCTTAAATAGAACACACTGCAGGTGTACGAATACTTATGGCATTCACTGTATATGAATCAGCAATTTCTAGCTCAGTGTTGTCAACTTGTATTTTTGTTTCCTCTACAAAATTATTGAACATGACCTTAGTTTTTTGTAAATTCATCTTGAGTCCAACTTCTTCACTTCTAGTTGAGAGCTCTTGTACCATGTCTTGGAGTTCTGATGGGTTTCTTGAAAAAATAACAATGTCATCAGCAAACCGCAGATGATTTAAATATTCACCATTTCTTTTTATTCCCTTGTTATTCCAATTTATCAGCTGAAAAGTCATCTGTAAAGCAGAAATAAAAAGTTTTGGAGAAATGGTATCTCCCTGCCTCACCCCTTTGCCAAGTTTGATAGTTTTGGTATCCTCAAACTGTTTTTGTCTTAATCACCTTTATCGTTTCAATCTTGTTTTACCCGCAAAAGTTTTTTAAAATTTCTAAGCGTCAATTTTGCCTCAAGACGCATACCAACCATAACACAAACTCGATGGTCCTCCAATTCGAAATTACCATGTTTGGCGCAGTATAGCCCAGATGCTCTTGCGCCATAAAAAAGCCAAACAATCAATCAATCAATCCGAAATTAATGAATGTGATTGTCGAAGATTGGGATAAATTAAAAGAAGTATTCAAATCTATGACGAACAGCGAACATTCAGACAAAACAACAATTCAACTTGCAAAGGGGATTTTAAATGATATGAAAGATTTTGAATTTACGTTTTTTGTCAGTAATATTCAATGAAATTTTTGGACTTACTGATATATTATTCGAAATTCTTCAGAAAAAATCACTTGAGACTACTGCGCATCTCAAATAAAATACACTCATGAGCTATTAAGCCGTAAAAGGGAGGATGGTGTTTTTAAAACACGTTTAAAATCACAGGAATAGTCCAATCTAAACGGGAATATGCCGCTCTTTCACTAGAAACAATTTTTCAAAATTATAAACAGCTATATTTTGAAATTTTAGACCACATGCTTATGAAAATAAACATAAGATTTCAAGATTGTGAAAAACTTCAATTTATTTGTCTTGCTGATACAACGAAATTTGAACCATTTAATTTCCATTTTCCATCCCAAGTATCTGAAAATCTGCAAGAGTTATACGGTGATGTGTTTAAAAAAATCCCAGTGCCTTAAAAATGAACTATATGTTATATATGCCGATATAAAATTTAGGAATATATCGACACAAGAACTTCTTCAAATGCTTTATGATAAAAAAATTTTCAAAGACGCTTATAATTTGTTTTCTCCCGTCTTAATAATTCCATATATAAGTGTATCAGCCCTGCGGTGGCGCAGTTCGCCTAGTACGCCGTTAATCCGGGTTCGACTCCCAGCAGTGCAAAAAGAACGCTTACTCAGAGATCTCATAAAGATCGCACTGCTCACTGTAGTCCGGGGTTTGGTTCCCTAGGCCTTAAGAGGTTCGGATTCCTCGGAAAACAGTAGGTCCCGGCGCAGCATGACCATTGTAGTCTTTGAGCCGTAAAACCACAAAACAAACAAGTGTATTAGTGGAAATGAGTTTTTCTTGCCTTAAAAGAATAAAAACTTACTCAAGAAATACTATTTCGCAAGAGAGGCTTTCTTATCTAGCAAATATTTTTATTCAAATAGACATATTGACACTTATGAAGAAACAGTCCTTTTACGATGATGCATAAGACAGATTTGCAGCATTAAAGGACAGAAGAATTGATTTAATTTACAGAAAATAGCTAAATCCTCATTAAATAATTTTTGAAACTGTTATCTTCTCATATCACTGACAGAGCCATGATTTAATTTATTTTTTTTTGGGGGGGTAATTCGATTAAGCTCTTCAACTATTTTTCTAACCACGGACCGCCGCAGAAAGGAGCCAGTACTAGGACACGCCCACTTTACTCATGAGTGAATTCTAAATCTTTTTGCTCTAAACCAGCCCCAACTAACTAAGTAGTAATGTTAACAAAAATCGCTTGTGTAGTATGTATGCTTTTTACCCGAATGTACTGGGCCAATTTAGGATTTAGGGGGCCTCAAATCAGGGGAGGCCTGGGTCAGCTGCCACGCATGGGCAATAGCAGACGCATACTTTCATTGTGGGGGTCAAGGAGAGAATTTGCCATGGTATTGGAATAACACCCTTCATTTATCATGCAAGTTGGAATTTTTTACAGTGAAAAAATATATTTTGGAGAGGGTCAGGACCCCTGTGACCTCCCCCTGTGTCCGCCCTTGCGCATGCCCCTACATAAATCAGGCACTGGGCTCAAGTGGTTATGGGGACTAAAGTAGCTTCAAAGAAAGCTATGTGATGAAGTCTTAGAGAAAATAATGCGTTTTGATATCCAGTTAGAGAGACTTGAGCCCTCTTTTCCTACGTGGTGTGGTGCCATTTGCGTACGTCCCAAATGCCTACATGTCAAAATTTGTCCCAAATGCGTACAAGATGAGAAAATGAGCTCATAGTTATGGTTACTACTATTTGGCTACCAGTTTGACCACCATTTGGCGGCACATAAATATAATCCCTTATTTCTATACTGTATTTTTGTATAAATGAAAATTTTCCCAATTACTTTCCGTCACACTTTTATTCAGACTTCGGACTGGCAGCTTATTGCTATTTAAAATTTACATAGATAGTACAGTCGAACCTCGTTAAGACGAACACGCTTAAGACGAATTATTTTTGATACGAACCGTTTTCTGAAGTTCCGTCAGATTGTATAGCATACTATGCTTTCTGGATAAGACGAATTACTGTTAATATGAACAGATTTTCTGTTCCCCTTGGTGTTCGTCTTAACGAGGTTCAACTGTATATAGTATATTATATATTTATAATGGAAAATTGCAAAGTAAACTAAAGAATCAATTTTATTAAAACTGTCCAAAAGGAACGTCGAATATGTTAGACCTTCCTATAAGTTATGCGCATTAAGCTAAAAGTTAAGAAAGATTTCCCGCATTTTTTAAATTTTAACGTTTAAAAAATATCAAAACTATCCTGTTATGTTATATAGCACATGCTTTGCTTTTTAAAGGCATTCAAATAAACAGTTGAAATAGAAACACGTTTCACTGAGTAAAATAGGAGCTAAATTGCCAAGCTCTCATTCTCTTAAAACAGATTTACTTCACCCCTAATGTGCTTTTCCACCCCCCTGCCCCCAACTTTGTATGCAAATGGGACAGTTTTTGACTTGTACGCATCTGGGATGTACGCAAATGGACTATAATCTCCTACGTCATTGCTTGCACGCGCTATTAATTTGATCTTGCCTTTGGGTTGGGATTAGTAGAAGCGGATTACTGGAAAGAGAAAAAAAAAATGAGAGAATTAAAAGAAGAGAAAGGATTTTTACAAATTTTGTCAATGAAATTGCAAGTAATATTCGCTCGGAAAACATTTTTATTCTTTTCGATTCGTCTTTTGGTGTTCTTTCGCTGTAGTCATTGGGGGACCTGGGTCTCCTTAAACGTCGTTTCCCACTCATCTCTGCCTGACGCTTTATCCTGGATTTCTTTTTTAACCCTTTCACTACCAATCTTTTCTTTTGGTTGGGACATAGGTGTTCCGTTAGTAGCGAAAGGGTTAAAGCAAATTTAACATTTTTAGAAAGTGCTTATATAAAACGATTCGAACGATATCTAGATTAATCTCAAGAATGATAACTAGAAGGCCATATAGTGTCTACTATAACAGCCGAATAATGAGTAGAATGTAGACTTCTAGAACTGTCATGTACGTTGCGTGATGTTACTACCAGAAACAACGTTTTTAACGTTGTATTAGGCATGTTTCGGTAAAGACATAAATTTATATTATATACAAAAGGCGCAAATATGGAGTTCTATTACTTCAAAACATAGATAAAATTATATAAAAAAAAATAAATAATAATGTTACTAATCAATAATAATAATAATAATTTAATATCGCATCACGGTACGTGCATCAGCAGGTTGTTCCTCCTTTTTCTAAATATTGAGCTTCAATTTTGATAATGTAGTTCAGGATTGTCCAACATACGGCTCGCAGACCACAATCCGGCCCGCTGACAACTGTTTGGAATAAAAAATAATTCAAAACAAAAATTTTAAGATTTTTTTCAGCAAAACCGCGAGAACAGCATGTGCGAGCCCTTCTCATATCGAAGGTGAACAACAAACAAATAACCGGAAAAAACTTTGAACTTTGACTCTCTCTCTCTTCACCTCTCTTTTTTTTATTATTATTATTATTATTTTATTACGAAATCGCTGGCCCGCGAGAATAGTGAAAAAGTTGTACGTGGCCCGCTACCTAAAAAGGTTGGACAACCCTTATGCAGTTCATAACTTTTTAAGTATTAAATACATAGCGTAAAATCCATTTTTAAATAGAAAATAAAAATATGTTAGATCAATGTCCACATTCAACGATGGTGACAATCACCTTCGTCAAATCAAACATTGAGGAAGCCGAAGCCTCGTACGCAACACAGGGGCGGTGCGATCTAGAGAGACGGTGACCTAGCGAGATGCCAGGCGTTAATTCCGCAGATGCCATCCTCGTGCCAAGCAAATGATACTTTGCTGCTCCTTGCTAGATCACGCCCCCGTTTCCTGCTTCTTCAGTGTGCGTCTTGCCTTACTCACACACATACACGATAATTTTCCTCTCCATTCCTTACCTAAAGAGTGCCCTTTTCATTTTTAAAACGAATCTTCTTTCTATATAAAAAAATACGATTAACATTGATAAACGACATCTATACAGTGACAGTGGGGGTAGCCAAGGGGTGTGTTTAGGTAAACAAATAACATTATAATTTTCACCTATTCAAATATGATAGCGAATGCACTTTCACCTATTCTTGTAACGAAAGATGAAAGTGCTCGCACTAGCATCTTTGAATAGGTAAAAATTATGATTTTATTTCTTTCTCAAAAACGCATGCAGCGAGTTTAATTTTTCTCCAATTCAACAACAGCACTTGTACGCTCTTTAAAAAGGATATATCACAAAGTAGGGATTGCCATTTGAAATTTTAAACTTGGGGTGACCGGGGTGGGTCGAACAAATTACTTACTGTATGATGCCTTTGAACTTCCCCCTTGAAAATAAAGTTAACGAGTCTGATCATTTTTTGAAGAATCCTTTTTAACTACTTGAAAATCCGTCTATTTCGCTTTCAATGCGCCACCTTGTTTACATTATATACATTACTTTGATATATACTTTTGCTATACATTACTTTTAAGGAACATTATTGTCTTTTTCAAAATGTACCTTGTCATTTATTTGATGTAATTATTATCTTTTGTTCGATTGTATTATATAGCTCTCCTTTCTGCTTGGCATCCTTTTCATTGACGTATTATTATTTCAACTTTCAATGGAACATTTTTAATAACGTTGCAACTACAACTATAGTTCCTTTACTTTAATTTTGCGAGCTTAAAAACCTTTTTAGGCCAGTAAGTTCATTATCAGTGTAAATTAAAGGAACTGTCTCCATCATCACCATCAGCGTAATAAATACGAAATTTAGTAAGGAGCATTGCATGTGAAAATGAAATTAGAAATGTAAATAGAATATTGATTTTATGGTAAAGTGAACGTCATTAAGCAGAAACGCATTTAAATTAGACGCTGCTTAACTGTTTGTGTCTATTATTCCTGTAAAGAGTTGTTAACAAGGCCTTAACCATAATTTTTCTGAGGTGATTTTATAACCTCGCTAATTAATAAGTATTGGAGAGTAAAAATTTGGGAAGTCCTTAGGACCACCGCTGGGGAGTTACCAATAGCTGCTTTCCGCCGTGTACTGTCCCCTCCCCAATATTTTATGCCAATCGGCGCCGGTTTATATATAAAATTGTACATATAAACATACATTTTATTTGTTTCATGATCATTTACAGCATTACATTATCACACCACGTATTACACTATACATACATCACATACATTATACATATTCTATACATAATTCACACATATATAGATTTCGAGGTAAATGTAACGAATGCTTAAACAATGTGAATTTTACTTAAAAAACAACATAAATGCAACACGTGTACAACAATCACCGAAACGGGTCATGAGTAAATACCTAAAATGGTATAACGAGTTCATGACCCCGATTTATCCACTAATTGATTAGGAAGGTTCATCACCAACTCCTATTTCACTTATTATTTTTTTCTTAATTTTTTTAAAAAAAAAGAGCTTGGCTAGTTAGTGCTTTAAGATTGGCAGAGAGTTCATTCCAAAATTTTGGTCCTTTATACACTATACACTCTCGAAATTTTTCAGTTCTTATTTTTGGTGCATACAAATTATCTCTGGTTACGTTTATAGTGTTTTTTTTTGTGTTTTTTTTGTTAAATCTTTATAGTATCCTCATGTTTATTATTTTTTATTCTTTCATACATCATGTTAAGTATACAGTATCTATATAATTCTGAGATTGGCATTATATTATTATTTCCAGCTATTATTTTCAAATGCAATTGAATATTATTATTATCAAGAATCTTAATAAATTTTTTCTGCATCATTTCCATTTTATTCATATTTACTTTTCCCCAAACACAATTACAATATATTATATGACAGTATATAAGCGAATAACATAATTAAAGTAAAAGATGAAACGACACACTGCGCAAAATATTAAATAAAATAAAACACATTAACACAGTTAAAATAAATACGATGGTTTATAGCTATTTCGGAAGCGCGTTTAGGCTTCCTTCTTCAGAACCCTAGTTACACTAATGTGGCACACGTGCTAGAAAGACTGTCGATGCCAAATTGCTAGTCCAAAATTAGTTCGGGTAAACCAGTTATGGGTCCGTAGCCGCGTCTTTTGCTATGGGACGAATGAAGTTTCTCCAAGTAGAGGACATAGAATTGAACGGAAGCTGATCGTTAACAGTGAAAGAGGAATGTGAAAGAATATGGAAGGCTTCAAAGAAATTGAGGTCGGCTGGTGAAGAAACTTTCTCTATTAGATGGGCCTTGTCGAAAGAAAATTTGTGGCCAGCTTCCCAGGCGTGTTTGGCCAAAGCAGATTTTTCCAGTTGTTGTTTACGCACGTAGGCTTCATGCTCTTTAAGACGAAATCGAACGGTCCGATGTGTTTGACCAATATAAACACGATTACACTGGCATGTGATGGAGTAAATTCCAAAATAGTTGCAATCAGGAATAATATCCTTGAGTTTGTAATAGCTGAGTTTATTGATTGGAGTAAAAGTGACCTTGAAATTAAATTTACGGAGAATGGAAGCAATTTTTGAAGAAATTCGTGGAACGAAAGGAATGCTGATAAAATTACAAGGAGAGGAATCAATCAAGAGTGTACTGCACAGCTTGGGTCTAGTGAGTTTCTTCAAAGCGTCATCAATAATGGTAGGATTGTAACCACGATCTCGAGCGATGTCACGAATATGGTTAAGTTCAATGTTAAGTAATTCTTCAGATGATGAAAACTTAAGAGCACGTGAAACCAACCAGTAGAACGTGCTTATCTTCTGGCTTTGTGGATGGGCGGAAGCAGCATGCGGCGGGAGGCTAACAGCAAAATGTTTCCGATATACGCTGGTTTGGAACCCGGACGGCGATCTATGTACCAAAACGTCCAGGAAAGGCAATGAACCGTTGTTTTCTTCTTCCAAAGTGAATTGTATGTGAGGGTTGACGGAATTTAAGGTGGTGAGAATTGTAGAGAGATCTGAACAATCGTTTGGAAGAATAGCGAATGTGTCATCCACATATCTAATCCACAGTTTAAATGGTATGAGCTTGAGAATATCCTCTTCGACATAATGCATGTAAATATCACATAAAATGGGTGAAAGAGGATTTCCCATGGCAAGGCCATCAGTTTGCGAAAATAATTGATCCCGGAAAGAAAAGCAAGTCTGTGTGATACAGATCTCCGTAAATTTGACTAATTCCTGGATTTCAGCATCAGCAAAATGAAATTCTTTCATACGAAAGATAAGAGCTTCAAGAGCTCCCTGAACGGGAACATTTGTGAAAAGGCTTTTGACATCGAACGAGACCATTTTTGAAGAAGCGAAAGAAGAAGAGGACTTTAATTTGGAAATGAATTCTGAAGAATTAATTACAGTATCATGGTTGTTAGCCAGGAGAGGAGAAAATCTGCGGACGAGAAATTTGGCTAGGGGATGGGTTGCAGTACCGCTATTCTTCCAAACGATTGTTCAGATCTCTCTACAATTCTCACCACCTTAAATTCCGTCAACCCTCACATACAATTCACTTTGGAAGAAGAAAACAACGGTTCATTGCCTTTCCTGGACGTTTTGGTACATAGATCGCCGTCCGGGTTCCAAACAAGCGTATATCGGAAACATTTTGCTGTTAGCCTCCCGCCGCATGCTGCTTCCGCCCATCCACAAAGCCAGAAGATAAGCACGTTCTACTGGTTGGTTTCACGTGCTCTTAAGTTTTCATCATCTGAGGAATTACTTAAAATTGAACTTAACCATATTCGTGACATCGCTCGAGATCGTGGTTACAATCCCACCATTATTGACGACGCTTTGAAGAAACTCACTAGACCTAAACTGTGCAGTACACTCTTGATTGATTCCTCTCCTTGTAATTTTATCAGCATTCCTTTCGTTCCACGAATTTCTTCAAAAATTGCTTCCATCCTCCGTAAATTTAATTTCAAGGTCACTTTTACTCCAATCAATAAACTCGGTTATTCCAAACTCAAGGATATTATTCCTGATTACAATTATTTTGGAATTTACTCCATTCCATGCCAGTGTAATCGTGTTTATATTGGTCAAACACGTCGGGCCCTTCGATTTCGGCTTAAAGAGCATGAAGCCTACGTGCGTAAACAACAACTGGAAAAATCTGCTTTAGCCAAACACGCCTGGGAAGCTGGCCACAAATTTTCTTTCGACAAGGCCCATCTAATAGAGAAAGTTTCTTCACCAGCCGACCTCAATTTCTTCGAAGCCTTCCATATTCTTTCGCATTCCTCTTCTACTGTTAACGATCAGCTTCCGTTCAATTCCATGTCCTCTATTTGGAGAAACTTCATTCGTCCCATAGCAAAAGACACGGCTACGGACCCACAACTGGTTTACCCGAACTAATTTTGGACTAGCAATTTGGCATCGATAGTCTTTCTAGCACGTGTACCACATTAGTGTAACTAGGGTTCTGAAGAAGGAAGCCTAAACGCGCTTCCGAAATAGCTATAAACCATCGTATTTATTTTAACTGTGTTAATGTGTTTAATTTTATTTAATTGATTTCTTGTTTGCCAGAATATAGTCAATTCCACTAGTTCCCCCATTTGTGTGTTTACATGTCCATTTTATTTGCGGTTTCTTCTTAAAAAATGAATTCATGATGCTAAGATTTTCAGCTTCTGCAAATTCGATGAGTTGATCGCCACGTTCATTCCTTCTATATATATATATAATAGGTAAGGTTGAAGTAGTATAAGGCCGTTTTTAGCATTATATAAAACGATTTTACTACAAAACATTGCAGCTGCATTTTACAGGCAGACATTGGCGCCAGAGTGATTCCAATTTAACTAAATTTACCTGTACCTCTTAGACTTAAATTCTTTTTATTTTGTTTATTATATAGTTTATATATATATATTACTTTTTTCATGAACGTAATAAATTATAGCTCTTTGCTTATAATGTATAGTAATTCACACACACACAAATAATTAATTATTAACTAAAAGGTAATAATTAATCAAGTAATAATTAATAAGTAAACGTAACAAATTACAGTAGAAAAACTTTGGAAAACTTGAAATTCCATAATGTATAAATGTTTATAGAACAAAGGAAACAAAGTAGCAAAAGTTAGATTGCATTGTCACTACTGTCAACTGTCGATAATGCTAGTCAAAGTAAACATTCAAAGAAAGAGAAAGAATGGGGAGAAACAAAGTCAAACCCAAGGTTGCCTCGAAACAGTGCAGCGATAAGTCGACCTCGTATCCGACCAACGTTGCGTTAAAACAACATTATTTTCTTTCTTCAATGTCGCATATTTATAACTATTATTTTTTGTAATTTTCATTTTTTACAAACTGTCGACATCTGGAAAATTATATTTAAAAAAAGAATGTCGTCCACCACTGGACTTCTTCAAAAATGGGTCTTTGAAAATCCTTCAAAACAGGTAAAAATGAAGAATTATAAAGCAGGAAATTTAACTTGCTTTCATTTTCAAAAAATTATATTTAGTAAGATCAAGTCTTTATGATTATGATATGCTGAAATTTGAGAGAGAAAAATTAATTAGAATATAGAAAAAAAAATCTCGAAGATAATGTTGCGTTAACGCAACGTTTGCCGAAAATGGGTTAGGGTAGTAAACAGTTAGGGTAGTAGAAGTGTTGGATGAAATTTTTTTTGTAGAGAATGGAGTAATTTAACTTAATAGAAGGAAGAGATTGATTATCGTCTGAAGTCTTCGATCTTTAATTATCAAAGTATAAAAGCACATTTGCATTAATTATTCATTCATAAATATATTGTTTAATTACAATAAATACCAGCGAAGTGGAAATATAGATATATAATAATGGAAATATAAAAATAATAAACCATAACTTAAATAAACACTGATAACTCTCTGGCGGTGACGACATTAGTTTTTTATGCCATGTTTATTTTTTGAGACTCACAGTTTGATATATTTTTTGGTGTGTAAAAATATACTGGATAATCTATTTTTATTAAATACTCATATTTCCTTGTAACAAGATGCGATTGATTTTGGATTTCCTTGTATTTGTGTTTCGATAAATATTTAAAGTTGGCATATTTATATTCAACTGTAGTAAACTTGGCCTGAACAGAAAAATTTATCTGCCTTTTCAACCCACCTCCACCTACAACACTCATCACCATCTTGGCATCTTCCTCACTGTATTATTATTATTCGTATTGCCTTTTCTTACTTTGCTTTTCATTCCTTTCTTTTTGGCTTGAATGATGCATAGGAAGTGAATTGAGTTGAATTGAAAAACATTTTATTTAGTATGATTTCTTCTTTGTAGTGTTTTGGTAGCAAATAAAATTTCAAAGATTTTCCAGATTTTCAATATTCATTTGCATGGAAAAGCATTTCTTTTGCTTTAAGCACTGCGAAAATTTAATTTGCCAAATAAAATATCTTAGCACAGTTAGCATCGGTTTCCAGGTAAACAATTTTTTTTTCAGTTGGTAAACAATAATTTAATTTCAAATACCTGCGCTAATGTATGCAGGTTTAAAATTATCCGCCCACTAAGTAAATGCATTGATGGGAGAAAATGTTACGAATAAAAAGGATTTCTTTTTATCATAGGCGTTCATTTTAAAAAAGCATCCAATTTATCCGGGAAAATACATAGGTTTAATATATCCTACATTTGTATTAATTTGCGAAAGAAAACATTTAATTGAGAATTTGCTAGATTTTTTTAGCAGGTAAACTAAATTTATCAGCACGCTTGATTTGATAATTTTTATTAAGCCACGGATTTAAGAAAGAATTTACTGATGTTTTTTATGTTAAGGCGTGTAAAAATACATGCTAATCGTAAACACAATAAAACAGGACATTTATTATGAATAATATTTACTCTTTATATTTATAACTGTTTGAAGAAAATTAAATACATGATAACATGCGCTAAATAATACGCAAAATTAAAAGTCTAAACTAATGTTCATTTGCATAATATTGATTATACCAAAAAAGTATCCAGTAGAAAAAATAGAAAAAGTAAAATTTTCAAATTTTAAATGAATTTCAAAAATGTCTA
>QLNU02006165.1:0-13566 GCA_006491805.2 Dysdera silvatica | reverse complement strand
CAAATTGCTTTTTTTTTTTATTAAACTTTTAAAGCAAAACATGAAAATTAATATAACGAAGCTTTGAAGAGAACTGAGAATAAGTGCATTACCTGCCAACTTGAAAACGTTGAAACGGGTTGAAAACGGTGTTTCAAATAAGAAAACGACAATATTTTTCTTATAAGAAATAAAGATGTTTGAACTCATATACCGTGAGGCAGCAAAAAATTGTGGCATTCTACACATATGTAAACAGAGCCCCCTAAAAATTTGTTCAACATCTATAGCTCTCCCAAGAACTCGCCTTCTTGAAATCTGTCGCCGTTAATAGATGTTATAAACAGGGGCGGACTGGCCATATGGGCGATCGCCCGAAGGGCCGCCACTAATTACCATAAAGAGGGCCGGTTCGGTTAACATAGAGGGCCTGTGAGATTTGATATACAGAGTGCCGATCTGGTTCAATATAGAGTGGCTGTAAAATTTGACATAAAAAGAGCCGATCGGATATGATTTAAAGAGCGCCAGTTTGATTTGACATACACATTTATAGTTTGATGGAGGGGGGTAAGCATAGGCGTAGTGTTTTCATAATTATGGGGAGCACATATTGCGGTTGTATACATTATAATATATGTAAAACTGAAAATTATTGGGAGGACCCGGGCCCCGCGGACCCATGTAACTCTACGCCTATGGTACTGAGTGATAATCGTGTCCGGGTCCCATGACCTGGACCCCTCGCATAGCCCAAATCTTATCCTCCTCATATTTTAGGGGTCGGAAACTTTCATTGTAACATAATATTACAAGGAGGTCCGTTAGCATTTCTTGGCTGGGAGATTGTTTTTATATATAACTACTACTTACATACGCAAACAGAGATAGAGTTTCTGATCCCAGTTGGGGAGTGTATCAAATTTTCTGTCAATGCAACCATTAATACATCGGCCAAAGGAAGCGGGCGTTACGTCTTAGATTAAAAGAGCATCAGAGATCGGTCGAAAAGGCCGAATTCGATAAATCCTCCGTCGCAGTACATTGCTAGGGCAATGATCATATATTTAATTTTCATGCCGCCACCATCATTCATCAACGCAAGTCTTTATTGGTATAGACATATTTTATTGTATGTTAGTTACGTGTGTGTGTAGGGGTTGGGAAGGGTGGCCGCCGGAGGCGGCGCTGTAATCCCAAATTAATTGTGTGCATATGTGTATATATATACTGCATACAAATGTCCGCCTATAAACAAAACAGTATTTTACAAAAATTATTTTAATAGCTATCACGGGCTAGCACATACAGTTCTATAATTTTATAATTATTCATGACATATTTTAAAACAGTTATTAAAAAATATATATTTATTTATATAGTGATTTCTAAAAAGATCGGTTTAGATTCTAAGACTTCCTTAGGATGTAAAATGAAAGAAAAATGTCAAAATTTTTCAATTCCTATAATTATAATCATTTATAAATATTAAATCTGTTTTTAAAATACCCTTTTTTGCTTTCTCTGTTGGGAGAACTTGGAGTCCTTCAAGAACACGATTTTAATTGTTTTAGCAGTTTGTTTTTTTTTGTTTTTTTTTGTCCATAAACAATATATTCATACCGATGGCGAAAACCAGCGAAAATTTTATTTCCGGCTCTTTGTCCGGTGATAATTCATTTATTGAAATCATATCTGGCAATGACTTTATTTTTGTCTTGCACAAAATTGCTTAACGCGAGAACAAAGGAACAGTTGTGGTTGACTTCACATTTATCTGAAACGATCTTATTTTGCTGTTTCGGCTGATCTAGCCGAATGAATTATTCATAATTTCTTTGAAAATTGCATATATTCCATAAAAAAAGAAAATGAATTCTTCCGAAGATGATTTTATTTTTAAAATTATAGTAATTAAATTGTGCTAGTTAATGACTTTTCGGTACTCAATTAGAATTTATGCTAAGTACACATGTGCTATTTTGAAAGAGTTTGTGTGTTTGTGGAGCAAGGACTTCACTGGTCATTCTGCGCCGGGAGCTATAATGTCCCCAAGAATCCGAACCTCTGCAACCAAGACAAGCGAACCCCGGACTACGCTTGGAACGGCCCGCGTTCTATTATGAAATTGGAAGTTGAGCACGAGGACGAATCTAAAAAAATATTTTGGGGGAGGGGGGACGCAAATCATGAGAAAACCAAGGTAAATCTATTCTCGGGCAAAGCATGAAACCAATCATAATAATAATACACAAATAATAATTAATTGATATTAATTGATAATAATTATTAATTGATATTACTAGTTGAAAATAATTATTAGTTAATAAATATTATTATTATTTCTCTTGAAAATTATTACTTTTACTCTTCATAATTATTATTACTTTTACTTTTGATAATTATTATTATTAATCTTGATAATAAGTATTATTATCAAGAGATACTCTTGATAATAATTCTGCTCACTCCCACCATCAATTATTAATTGATATAATTAGTTGAAAATAATTATTAGTTGGATAAATATCAATTGTTGCTCTGAAAATTATTACTTTTTACTCTTGATAATTATTATTAATAATAATAATCTTGATAATAAGCATTATTATCAAGAGATGCTCTTGATAATAATTCTGCTCACTCGCACCATAAATTAATCTATGCTTCATTTCTTCCATAACCTTATTTTTTCATGCATAAAAATCAACAACATTTTGTTATTTTTTGTCTTTTGTTTTATATTCCATATTCGTTTTTCTATTCATCAACGTTCCCATTTTCCAGCATTCCTTACTTGATAAAGAGAGCAGGTAGCTCCCAAAACGTCGTTATTATTCATTTTAATAAAACGTTTCTCCAGTGACAAAAAACTTCTGTCTTTATTTTGTTTGTGTTTTGACATCTTTTCTCTGTTTCAGGATTCCGGGGTCGCGCGACGCTTTTGACATTGGTCGTATTCATGGCATGCTGTTGGATGGTTCAGAGCAGATATTTGCCAACGAGAGGCGATTCCTCGAAAAGAAACCAAATTAAAGAATTGCTTCATGCTGTAAGTATAAAAAAAAATTGCTGCCTAAAATGTAATATCACAAGAATTTCTTAATATTGTGCACTATGAGCTTTAAGAATTGGACATGGTTAAGCAAATCATCATATTCAACCATTATCTATCCACTGCTGGATGAAGGTCTCTCCAAATGCTTTCCACACAAGTCTATCCTGAGCAATTCGCTTCCACGTCACCCCAACCTGTTTTCTTATTTCATCCACCCATCTAGTTTGAGGACGTTTTCTAGGTCTTCGGTGGTCTCTTGGAATCCAGTTCAGAATTTCTGTTGTCCATCGTTGATCAGTTCTTCTTGCAATATGCCCAGCCCATCGCCATTTCAGCCCTTTTACTTTAACAATGATGTCCTCTACTCTAGTTTGCTCTCTCACCCAAGTGTTTCTTTTTCGATCTCTCCTAGTTATTCCAAGCATGCACCTCTCCATGCTCCTTTGCGTTGTCTGTAACTTTCGTATTGCTCCAACTGTTAGACTCCATGTCTCTGATCCATAAGAGAGGACTGGCAATACACACTGGTTGAAGACCTTTCTTTTTAGACACAAAGGCAATTTCCCCTTCAGGATAAAACTGTTTCTTCCAAATGCACTCCAGCCAAGTTTAATACGTCTGTTGAGTTCTTTCATAATGTTGCCATCCATTGAAATCAGCTGGCCAAGGTAAATATATGAATCAGCAATTTCTAGCTCAGTGTTGTCAACTTGTATTTTTGTTTCCTCTACAAAATTATTGAACATGATCTTAGTTTTTTGTAGGTTCATCTTGAGTCCAACTTCTTTACTTCTAGTTGAGAGCTCTTGTACCATGTCTTGGAGTTCTGATGGGTTCGTTGAAAAAATAACAATGTCATCAACGATTCGCTTTTTTTTGTTTTTGTTTTTTGGTTTTACGGCTCAAAGACTACAGTGGTCATGCTGCGCCGGGACCTACTGTTTTCCGAGGAATCCGAACCTCTTAAGGCCTAGGGAACCAAACCCCGGACTACAGTGAGCAGTGCGATCTTTATGAGATCTCTGAGTAAGCGTTCTTTTTGCACTGCTGGGAGTCGAACCCGGATTAGCCGCGCAATAGGAGAACGCGTTACCACACTGCGCCACCGCAGGGCCGTGTCTTCAACGAACCGCAGATGATTTAAATATTCACCATTTATTTTTATTCCCTTGTTATTCCAATTTATCTGCTGAAAAATCATCTGTAAAGCTGAAGTAAAAAGTTTTGGAGAAATGGTATCTCCCTGCCTCACACCTTTACCAATTTTGATAGTTTTGGTATCTTTATGTAACCGAAATTTTGCACTTGCATTTTTATACACACGTTTCAATATGTCAATGTACACATCATCGAAATCGGTTGAGCAGATACCGGTTAATATATATCGATATCTAATTAAGATAATAAGAAATTTCATCGATTGTTTAATTGAAGTTTTAAATTAGAATTTAAAACCAGTAAAAAATATTCCTTGAAAAATGTTATATGTAACGTGATATGAGATCTATTTTCCAAAGCGACCTTTCATACTCTTTTTTTTTACCCCGGTGAAATGAGATATGTAGAGGGTGGCATGCCCGTATCCAAAGGGGGGATCTTAGGGACCTGTCCCCCCTCCTTCCCGAAACTAAATTTTCAATGGGACTTGGCTACAATCTTGCAGGCCGTGATTGCAACGATACATGCTACAAAAAAATGTGAACTCCCCCGAAATCAAATCCTGGCTACAGCCTTGTGACGTGGGCATGTATGTTCAGAACACTGGCGTGCACAAGGGGGGGGGTTGATAGGGGGTCATAAACCCCATATATAATTTTGTACACAGTGTTACCTCCGAATAGGAGCACCTCTATTTAAGGGACGATTCCTCTGGTGCCTAGTGTATATATGTATCAACACATGTACCTCCGCAGAAGGGACACCTCTATATTAAGGGACAAAGTGCCCAATCCCACTTGTGTCCTTAATGGGGAAGTAGCCCTGTGTATACATATGGATGTACGAAGTTGTAACTCTGTAAGGGCCTCTGCATGGGGGGGGCAAGGTTCCCCCCCTACATTATAAGCCCCTTATGAACTTTTTGCGTACGTTGGTGGTTCGGAATAATTTACTTTTTGATTTAATTAATCTGATGTGCATTTGGGGAGGGGGGATACATCATTGTCCACTAAAGAGCTACTTACCATTTCGAATACGCTTTCGTCACTGGTAATTTCAAAATAGAAAGTCACCTATATTTTTCATGGCTTCTTACATCTTTGTTTCGTGAAAAGCGTTACATTTTCATCGACTTTTGAAGAAATATCAGAAAACGTACAAACGCATTAAACTATATCGTTTCAACTCTTCTATATAAATACCGGAAACGTGTTGAGCTAGACCGGATGAAGCGGGGTCGGATTTATGTATTCTCGTGACATGAAAAAGATTAGTTCGACACTTTGCATATTCTAGGTTTAGGAAGAAATCTTTCGCTCCTTTAAACGCATGGTGCGGAGGAAGGAGGGCTTCCCTTTAAAGCGCTTTTTTAATCCGTCACTATTTTGAAATTGTATTAAAATGTTCCGAAGGCTATTCGTATTGCCTGTTCTCTCAGTTGCATTAAAATTATTCAGAAAACGCTCTTTAAATGCCAAATTAAGGAAACAAACATAATTCTGAATCACGATATATGAAAATTTCAGCCAATGTTAGCCATTTTTTTTTCTCAATGTGTGTATGAAAAATACATTTTAGCCACTAAGGTTTCTGGGTTCATCTGCTCATGCTTGCGTGTTTTACTTTCTTCTTCGGAATAGTTATTGAATATGAAATTTTATGTACAAGTAATTCTCGTTTCACATAATTCCGCTTTACGAATTTTCGGTTTTAAAACTCTTTAGTGATATGCCAAAAAATCCATCCAAGATATGGGATTTATTTCAAACCTGGGTATCCACCCTCTCTCTTTATCATCAGCAACCTTATGGTAAAGTAATGTCTTTGTAGTAAATAAAACTCGCATTTTGCAACCAATAGACCATGGTGTTATCGCGACGTTTAGGGCACCTCACCTTAGCAAGACATTTAATATGTTAATTAAAACAACTAATAATAAGCAAGGTCTAAATCTTAAAAAGTTTTGGAAAAAGGTATTTTATATTTTTGATAAAGAAAAATTTTGATAAAATTATCGCAGTGTAAAGACTACTTCTGACCCTAATGAGCCAAGAACGAAAAATATTATTTTGCGTCTAATAACAAGAAAACCTCAATAAAATATCATATGAAATGGTGCATAGATGTCTTGGAAAAACCGTGCATTTTGTCAATAATGTTACTTATTTATATTTAATTATATATATTAATATTTATTATTTTATATATTTCATTATATATATTAATATTTATTATTTTATATTTCATTATATCATTATTTATACATTTCACATTTCTTTTCATATTTTTATTTATATATTTCATATCATATTGGTTTGATAGTTTACATTATTATTTATATATTTCATCATACATTATTATTTATATATTTCCCCTTACATTATATTGCTTCATCTTATAATTTTTATATTTCAATATGTCCATCGTGTGCTGCAACAGCCATACTGAATTGTTGACAATGTTAACTAAGGTTTACTTTTGTGAAAAGGCTTATACCAGGAGCATCCTGGGATCCGTGTTGCGGCTTATCTCCCAAATTTCACTATAAACTCAAAAGCCCACCTATAACGTTGTGTTTAACCACTTGAGAAATGTAAAACATGAAAAGTGAAGCAAAATGCGTGGCAAGGGCGAGATTGTACAGATTTCTCTTGAAGAATATTGTGGTTTCTTCTCTCCACCTGTCTGAACACTTTTGTCTAAACTGTGTACATAAATTTAAACTTCACTCTAAAATGTCATTTCCAAGTTAATCAGAACCTGTTTTTATAAATTTTAGTTTGAATTCTGTAGTATTGTTTTTTAAAAACAGTTTACACTCTAATCTTAGTTTTTTGAACGAACTGTAAGTATTTCAAGCTTTCGTGTTGCAAAACACATTTCTGTAACGATCATCAGCAGATAAATTTTTAAAAATAAAGTGCAAAACACGAAATGTTAAAATTAATTTTCAGCAGTACATTAAATAAATTTGTCCGCGTTAGCAGAAATCGTCACGAGTTGCACACGCACATTACACATTAAGACGGAAGTAAATGAGCGTGAAGAACGTGAGCACACAGTTGCACACACACATGTATGTCTTCTCGAATCCCTTTAAATTCGTTACCACTGCGTACTCTTCCCGCGCCTTCTCAAAATAATTCTCAATTTGCCCAAGTCCATATTTTTTTAAAAATAAATAATATTTTTTTTTTCAAAAGTGGAATTTTATGTGGCTGCAGAATTGTATGTTTACATATGCCCCCTTTTAATAGATTTCGCCACCTACACGGACCCTTTCAGAAAGACCGGGCTACACGAAGTCAAAATTCTCGTAAAACTTGCGGAATAAATTGAATTTTTTGAAGGCTTTCTGCTCGCGAAAGCTTTTGAAGAACGAAGAAAATTTCTTTTTCTTTTTTTCTTTTTCTAAAGAAGTCCTAAACTTATGATATAATTTTATTTTCGAGATGTGATCACGTGCTGCGTTTTCATAATTTTTAAAATCGAACGTTATTTGAACAAGAAATTTTCTCTTCGTTAATATTCTGGTAAAATGTTCTCCCTTCTGAATTTTAAGGAGATATTTAAATAAAAAATATTTTAAATTTAACTACATTTCGTAAACGGTATAAGACTGCAGAAATTTGCCTTGTTTGTTTTAGTGATAAGCTTGCACATTTTATTTCTGGAGGTTTCCTGTTGTTCTAAGGCATATTTGACAGCTAGGCATGTCACAAAAAATATCCCTATTGCAAATTCATTTAAGATACTATCGAAAGGTTAAACTTTGGTAGAAAATTTTTAAAAATATGCTATTTCTAAGATGTTATGACCTCTGCTGAGCCCATAGATATTCCTCTCTCCACGGTTTGGGGTTCGTTGCATCGAGACTTGAGGATTGAACAGAACACACTACACGTTCTGGGACTAACCTAATCAGGGTTCTTCAATCGCATTTCAAGAGTGTTTCAGTCTCCACATGGAACCTCGACTTCTTGCTTTTAATTTCTGGGCTATGTCCTATCCTTTTCTAGAAATACAATGCCACTATTGCGGCCAACCTTTCCAATTATATAATTTTTCAATTGTACATGGAACAACAAAACCCTCCATCTCAGGAATTAATAAGAAATGTGGATTTTCATGGCAATTTATTTTGTTGGCGCACAGTGGTTACATGGTATGATAGAAGGCATTCAACGTGCGACACCGTAATGACAGCCGAAATACACCAGACGATTGTCGACAACAGCGTCTAGCACGCATTGGGTCCGACCATTATGCACATATTATCGCAGGTAGCAGCAAATTTTATTGTTGGGGTCTGGAAGTAGCGACAGTGTTCTAACAGTTTTCCCTTTCAGCTGTGGGGTAAAAGGATCGTCAACCTACTTGGATCCCATTGCTGATCAGATAGCACCGACCCCTGCATCTGGCTGGGGCTTGTAAACACCTCCATTGAACACAAGATGACCAGAAACATGTAGCCTGGTCCATCGAATCAAAGCTGTGTTTCAAGTCGTTGGACCAATACATGTGTGGTGAAAACCTCACAAGGCAATGGACCCCGCATGTCAAAAACGGAAAATTCAGAACTGCAATGGCTCTGTTATGGTGTAAGTCGTCTTCAATTGGCACAAATTCAGATCTCTGGTGCATCTGCAGACATCACAGCTAACCCATTCTGGTAAAATATTTACACCCGTTCATGTCATACATGCATTCAGACGGGGGCAGGCTCTTTTTGAAGAACACTGCGCCACTTTCCATGTCCTTTTACCATGTTTGGCGCAGTATAGCCCAGATGCTCTTGCGCCATAAAAAATCCAAACAAACAAACAAACTTTCCGTATCCGTTGTCAAATGATGGCTGGAAAACCATTGCTCCTAGTTTGATATCATCTGAGTTGGCCTAATTGTTCCGGATTTGTACCCATGTACCCAATAAAACAGGTATGATGTAGTTCAGTGTGCCATCAACGGTGATATTTCACCGCTGATAAATATTGTGGTAGTGATTCTTAAACTTGTTAATCCTACGGAACTCTTTTCTTACCACATGCCTAGTCAACAGCCATATAATGCTGAAAACACTAGTTCTCGTGCAATCACCGTAGTTAAGCAGCATTGGTCAATACGTGGGAGGGTGACCACATGCCTAGCCACAGAACTGCCTCATAAATATTATTTAAAGATAACCTAAACAGCTATTGTATATTGCTGCTTTAGCCTAGACAGAAAAAGAAGCAATACATCAGTATAAAACGGGAGGTAATAGTTTATATTATTGCGAGGTATTGGTTAAGGTTAGTTAACGAAAAGGTTATCATGGAGAAAATTTTCAGATTTTCTTGCAAATTTTGCGAGTGCCTCATAAATTAGGCCTGCGAAACCCCAGGATTCAGCGGAATAACATTTGAGAAATACTGTATTGAAGAACCAAACTAAAGAACACTGTTGAGAAATACTGAGAAACTGCGGATATTTTTTCAAGAGGCATGGTAAACACTATCTGCATAGCACGTAGAGCCTATACTTCACCATAGTACTCCACTCACTTCCAAAAGTTAACAATATTTCTACCACGATTTTGTGTATACCTATTTCGACCAAAAGGTGTCTTTTGACACCTTTGGGTTTGAGTGCAAATAATTGCCAAAACTGTCGGGATTTCAAGTTACCAGTTAAATATATATAATTTTAAATTCAGATTTCTACTTTGAATTTCTAATTCAGATTTCTACTTTGAATTTCTAATTCAGATTTCTACTTTGAATTTCTAATTCAGATTTCTACTTTGAATTTCTAATTCAGATTTCTACTTTGGAATGTCGCTTCTTATGATTGATGTAATACAATAGTATTTGTGCTCGCTCAGTGAGCTGCGCAGAGCAATATGCTAATCAGACAATATGTGTATTGAGTTATTCGTTCGTGCCGTATTATCTATCAACTGAGCACTGAGAAGTGTGTGAATTGATATGATGCTCTAAAATGGTGTTGATATTTATATATAAAATGGTTTAAAATTAGACACTGTTATGAAATCCTTAAGGTGTCAAAAGACACCTCATGGTAGAAATAGGTATACCATATGCACAGTTTTAGATCCAGGATGAACTGAAGGTAAATAATATCGCTGAATTAATTTAACAACTATTGTACGAAAAGTCAAAAACCCAATTGTGGAGAAATGATTAAACTAAGAGAATAATTTTAAGTTAAAATTTGAAAGGTGTCTTTTGACACCTATTGGTAGAAATAGTGTTAAACACGAGGAGGAAAATGTGAATTTCCGGAAGCCAATCTGAATTGGAGAGGCTGCAGAGGTAGATGGAAGTATGCAAATATGTTAAGTAATAGCCAATCACGGTTTTGTGTCCTATATAAAATTTATGAGAACAAAAATCCAAAATGATTGGTAAATGTTAAAAAAAGGAAATCTAGTAAATATAATAATTAAAAACAAAAAAAATCATTATAATAATATATTTATGACGAAAAATCCAAAAAACAATGGGCAAATACAAATAAGTTAATGGAGAAAAAAGATAAAAATTTAAATATAAATAAAAAATTAGTAATAAATATAAAGAATCTCGAAATAACGGACATACACACTCAGGCAAATACTTTTAATGATTTTTATATAAATATAATGAAAGAAATTACACAATCAAATAATAATGGTCTGGATATAAATTATCAACCAGTAGAATCACAGAAAATAGCATGTATCTTGCGGAATTCACAAAAGAAGAAATAAAAAAGGAACTTCTAAAAATTAAAGAAAATAAGGCTGAAGAGCTTGATGGCATTAAACGAAAAATAGTAAAATTTTGTGCCGAAGAATTAGTAAAGCCACTGTATATGATTTTTAATAATATCATTGAGACGTCATATATATACCAATAAAAATGAAAACAAATAAAGTTCTTCCAATATCCAAAAAAGGGGATAGGAAAAATCTATCAAACTATAGACCAATCTCAATAATTCCTATATTCTCAAAAATCTTTGAAACTATCATACAATAGGCTATTAAACGATTTGGAAAGATATAATATATTAAATTCAAGACAATATGGGTTCAGGAGAAATAGGACAACAGAGTATGTTCTCATTAAAACAATCAATAAGATTCAGCAGAAAAGTAAAAATAAAGAATTTGTTATAGGCATATTCTTTGACTTAAGCAAGGCTTTCGATATTATAAATAGATCATTGTTATTAACTAAAATGAAATGTATGCAGTTGGAGATAATGTGCTTAAATTGTTTCACAGTCATTTAACGGGTAGAACTAAAATCGTGCAAATAAATCATATATATTCTAATCAAAAGCAAAACATATATACATGGAATCCCCCCAAGTCTTCATACTTGTGCCGCTATTGTTTCTCATATATATAAATGATAGTACTGATATTGACGATGATGTAAACTTATTTGCTGACGACATAGGTCTGCTTTTTGGAGATATGTCAAAAGAAAGCCTCTTCATCAAGGTAAAATTAAAACTAAAAATTCTGAATCAGCGTTTTAAAAATAATAAACTAATAGTTAATATGGAAAAAACTAAGTATATAATTTTTCATAATATAAATAAAAAATTAGATAATTTGGAAATATTAAAGTCAGATAATAAGGAAATAGAGAAAACAGAGGAAATTAAGTTCCTTGGTATTTATATAAATGAACATTCAAATTGGAATAAACATATTTTAGGAGTTAATAAAAAAATTAGAAAAAGTGTAGGAGTAATACTAAGATTAAAAATCTGTTACCCATACACATAAAAATTCATTTATATTATTCATTGATATATAGTTATATTTTATATGGAAATAGTGTCTGGGGAAATATGAATATAAAAAATCGAAAAAGTATGCAAACAATATTAAGTAGAGTTTGGAATAATGCAACGCAAAAAAAACCTGAAGAAGTGAAAATTGAAAATAATGTAATGGATTTAGATCAAATACATAGATTTAAAATCTTGATAATGATATTTAATAGAATAAGAAAAGGGAAGTACATTGAGGACATAAATATAGAAAATAAACCAAATATGAACAATAGTTGATCAAGGAAAACTTTAAAAATTAAAAAAATAAGAACAAACATTGGTTCCGGTAATATAAATTATTGTGGTATTAAGACGTGGAATTCATTACCAAACGAGATAAAAAAAATATTACATTAGAGACTGAATTCAAACACAAATTAAGAAGACTAATTATAAGAAATGAAAGCCAATATAGAGAGAGGAGGAATTAACCTTAGATTTTGCTACTCTTCCTCCGTGTGCAGGATTGACAAACCTGTAGCATGGAAAATAAAGTATTGTATTGTAAATATGCAAAAAAAGCAGTCGTATAAGAAGCCAGCATTCTGAAGGGTTACAGGAGTTGCATGTAAGTGCTGATAAAATGTATTTAGAACTTTCATACGATTTGTTTTCAATACAGATGTGTTTCTATAGCTTCCAGAAAACGAATGGAAGATTCTGAGCGCTGGCGTACTGTCGGACGCATTGAAGTAGGACAGTAAATCACAGATGTTGCTGTTTTCTTCGACGTTCATCATTCCGTAGTGTCACGGTTATGGAAACAATTCCGAACCAGCCAAACAGTTGTCCGACGATCTGTGGCCGGTCTCCCAAGGGTTACGATCCCCGAGGAAGATCGATATAGTGCTGTTGTAGCCAAGCGGAATCGAAGAGGAACGTCCACGCGTGTGACATCTGCGGTTGCAGCGGCCATTGGTAAAACGATAACTGCCGCTATTGTGCACCGAAGGCTACACATGAATGGTCTGTACGCTCGGGTACCACAGGTTTGTGTTCCTCTATCCGTCCAATCCAGAGTGGCACGATTAAAGTCGTGTCGCCAACATGTGAATTGGGCTGTGTCTGATTGGTGCAACGTTATGTTCACGGATAAGTCAAGATTCGCCCTGCAACCCGATGACAAGCGTGTAAGGGTGTGGAGAGAAAAAGGTTCACGCAATCAGCCCCAGAACATCACCGAACATCACGCATTCCGAGGTGGAAGCAGCATGGTTTATGCAGGGATCTTGTTGGGATATCGCATCGACCTCCACATCTACAGACGAGGTTCTGTGACGGTGTACGGCGTCGGTATGAAGTCCTAGACCCCACTGGAGATTGTGCGCTGAAGCAGTCGGTCCTGCTTTCGTTTTCATGGACGATAATGCGCGTCCCTATAGAGCTGCAATCGTCGACGACTACCTGGAGAGTGAGGGGGTTGCGTGTATGGAGTAGCCTGGGTACTCACCCAACCTTAATCCCATTGAAAATCTGTGGGATGCCCCCGGCCGTGCTGTGTATACACGTTTCCCACCCACAATCACTCTCATAAATTT
>QLNU02006163.1:0-10743 GCA_006491805.2 Dysdera silvatica | reverse complement strand
GTTCAGTTTTATGATGGGACAATAGTATTAATAGAGAATAAAATCGCTATGTATTACTACACTTGGCACAGTAAAAAAAGAGAGTTTGAGCGTAAAAAACAACAAACAGTAGTGAAAAACAATGACCCAGCATAGAGTCTTTATATGGTAAGCTACAGTGGTATTACTTCACTATAGCTTTTCCATATAATTTATCTATCACATCAGTGAGATATTTCAGCTCTTTATACCCTTCATGTTTAACTTTATTATGCTCTATATATGACTTACCATCGTTAAGCTTGATGAAAAATATTGGAGTGGCTGTGATACCAAGTTTATTGATTGCCAGTGATTTATCATTTACGATTTTATCCATAATTTTCTTATCATTAATGCATTGGTTAAATGCATCTTGCTTTAAGTTGCTTAGTGCAGCAATTCTTTGTAGTAAAGTCAAATCACTTAAATTGTAGTAATTCCACGAATCTATTGAGTTAAAAACAGCTTTGTTAAAATTAAAGTAGTCTTCTTGTTTTTCGTAGCAATGACTTAGCATTGCAGCCTTTAGCCCTCTGTAATCCAAAGGAAAATGACGAAATATATATAACATCTTACCTGTATCTATATATTTCTCTTTAATTTTAGGAAAAACATTCTTATGAAAAAGAGAGCAGTGATAGCAAGTTAATGAAGCATATTCTATCATTAGAATTGGTGCTTTTGGATCTCCTAATAATTTATCATCAGGTAATAGTGATAGTAACTCCTTTGATGTTATTTCATTAGTTTCTTTTTGAATATGTTGGTTACTGGATTTAACAACTGCATAAGAATTAACACTCATAAGAATTAGTAAAAACAATAGTCTAAAAATCATTACAATACAAACACTTAACTTACTAAAAAAATTACATATTTATATTAATAATGTCAAGATAACTTTTGTTTAGCAAGGCTTTCAGCCCTATCTTTAAATGCAGCAATTATTTTACTCTGTGTATATTTATATACTGAGTTCAATAAAATGGAAAATGAGTTGGAGTTGGAGTTGGAGTTGGACTTAAACTTAAACTCTATATAAAACTTTACCATAGTTTTATTTTCATCTATGGGAATGAATTGCCATTCATTGTATAGATGTTTAAATATTCCATTTGATGATACAGCTTTTATCCAACCTTCATTTGTTCCACTTGGAGAAAGAAAGGTTACTTCTGATGTGTACTTTCCTTTAATTCCATGAAAAGCTGCGAGAAGATCCACAACCATTTGGTTGTCAATTTTTTCTTTTATATAAACGGCTTTGCACCAAGGAACAAAATCAGGATACCTTTCAACATCAATTACAATTTGGAATACTTCATTAGGCGAACATAGGAAGGTACCTTGTTCTCTGCATTGATGAAGCATAAATGTTAAACCAATCAAAATAGGATCCGTATCTACCGTCAGCCTTAGTAGATTCCTGAGACTAAAGTTAAGGTGGGCATCGCGTATTAATTTCAACGAAATCAATAGAGGCAATTCCCTTGACTAGAAATTATCGCTCGGGAAATTTAACTTAACTCATAACGCATAGCACAGACCCTTACTTGAATTATAGATGATTTACACAAGGCATGTCTATAGGTATATTAAAAGTCAGCGATTATTATTTAATCTTTATTAAACTTTGCATTCTAAGTATCATAGTTAACAAATATATCTTATGAATATTACTAAAGTTTTAATCATTATTGTTTTTATTGTAATTTCTTCAAGAGCTTACACTAGTTGTACAGATCATAAAATTTTTGTGCATACTATGAAGCAACAAGTGGATGGTATATCTACAAAAGGAAATAGAAAAAACCTAGGGCATGTACACGAAAAGCTTCAGGAGTTCATTCAGAATAATGTTAACCTCAAAGGAATATCGCAATTCGTTATAGGGAAACATTGGGCTTTAGTTAAACAAAAAGAAAAAGAAGATTTTTTAAGAGAGTATGAAGTGTATCTTATGCGTTTGTGCGTTAAAATTTTATATAAATACATGCATGATAGTGAAATGATCATAATGAGTACAAAAGCAGTTGACGATGAAACTTGCTTAATTGGTACAAGATTTTCTTACGGTGATGAAGAATTTACAAATATCGATTTTAAAGTTACTAAAAATAACAGTTCTTTCTTGATAAGTGATGTTGTAATGAGTGGAATAAGTATTGCTATTAATCAACGTTCTCAATTTAGTGAAAAAATCGACACGCATGGCATAGCAAACGTTATAGCTGAATTAAAATGCAATAACAATCCATGATATATATGCCTCATTGGCCTAAACCGCTTGGTAGCAGACCAAAGGATTTTTCTCTTGATCGCATGAAAAGCTTTCTAAATAAATTGGGCAATCCTGAGAAAAAAATGCCGCCCACAATTCATATAGCTGGAACTAACGGGAAAGGCTCAACACTAGCATTTATAAGATATATAATGCAAGCAGCAAGGTATAAGGTACACGCATACACTTCTCCACATTTGGTGAATTTTAATGAAAGAATAGTTATTGCAGGCAGTTATATCGACGATAATGAATTATATAGCTTGTTAGAAGAATGCCGTGCCGTAATTGCAGAACAACCTATCACTTTGTTTGAAGCTGCAACTATTGCAGCTTTTTTAGCTTTTTCTCGTCATAAAGCCGATATAACTTTAGTTGAAGTGGGTATGGGTGGAAGGCTTGATGCAACAAATGTTATAGATAATCCGATTTTAACAATCATTACTTCCATTGCCCTTGATCATACAGAATATCTTGGCCCTACTGTAGAAACCATAGCAGGTGAAAAAGCTGGAATAATGAAACCTAATGTTCCTTGCGTAATAGCACCACAAGAAAAATCTGTAATGAACACGCTAGAACACCACGCAATAAATAAGAAATCTCCTCTGTATAGAGGAGGCCTTGAATGGAATTGCAAAAAACGACTATCTGTCATCCAAACTGGGATCCAGAAACAAAAAAATGAGAGGTCACGTGCTGGAGCTCAAATGATTTTTCAATCAGCTATTCAATCAATAGAATTTTCTTTGCCATCTTTAAAGGGTGATCATCAGGTGATTAATGCAGGCAATGCTATTGCAGCATGTAGTATTTTAAGTGGAAAATATGGATTTGATATTGGAGAAGAGGATATCACTTCAGGTTTACAGCGTACCTACTGGCCTGCACGACTGGAGCGTATAAAAGAGGGCAATTTAATTTCTTTATTACCAAAAAATTGGCAATTATTTTTAGATGGTGCGCACAATAATGACGGTGCTAGAGTGCTATCTCAGTGGGTAAAAGATAATTTTGCTGAAGGTATCTATGTGGTTTTTGGTGTTACCCGTAACAGAAATGTGAAAGAGTTCTTAGAGCACTTAAAGCCATATATCAAGCTACTATGTGCGGTTTGTGTTAAGTCTGAACCTAAAGCAACAAATACAAATTTGATTAGGGAAAAAGCCAATAACATAGGAATAAAAGCAGTTGAATGTGAATCAATTGGCGATGCAATATCAAACCACATATTAAAAGCCTCTATCCAAAACATCAAAACCATACTAATCTGTGGCTCATTGTTCCTAGCTAGAGATTTGAGTATGGAGAATAATCAACCCACTTCATGAGCTGAGGTGTTAAAAGCACCATCAGGATCTACAGTACTGCTTGGCTTTTCGGTTAACATTCCTACAGGTGCTCTTTGTTCAGTACCCCTTCCTTCAGTTTTCACAAGATCTACAACCTTTCTCTCGTAGATCTCAGTTGCTAACTTTAATAATAAAATGCACCCTAATACCGCAGCAAACCCAATGAGTATTTTACTGTCTACACAACTAGATTGATATTGTAATGTCAAACCAGCACCCAACAAAATACAAGGAAGATAAAATAAATATTGAGAAGTGAAAGTCAAAAATTTATATTTTCTACTTTGAAACATTTCCTCTTTTAGCTCTTCTTGATCTAAGTTTTCGCCTTGTTCTTGTTGAGTATTCTGCAGGTCTACAATTTTTTTAACTAAAGAAAAAGTAAGATAAGTTGTTAAGAAAAAAGTTGTAACAGCTGTTATTAGACTAGCACTAAACAAAATACCAGGTGCATTGGTAAAATTAGCAGCCTTAAATAACCTAAATCCTAAGTAGAGATACGACACTAATGATGAAATGAGTAGTAATAGGTTTACTACTCCAAAAATAATGAAACATTTTATGCGCTTATCATTCTGGCCTTGTTGAGCTAATTGCACATATCTTTGGTTTTCCTCAACAATTATTAAATTTTCCCCATTGCTTAATGGCTTAGTATATTTTAAAAGTCCTGCCTTATATTCATTAATGGCTTGCATTTTTTCATCGCTTCCTCCTGTTTTATCTGAGTGAGATTTTCTTGCTAACTCTCTATACTTTTTTATTATTATATTAGATATCTCTAAAAAGTTCCCACTGCCATTAAGTTAAGGAAAAAGAGATGGACTGTATTATAAAATCAAGTAAGATCCGTGAGTCAAAAGAAGGAATAATATGATTAAAAAAAAGAATAATCACATTTATAAAAAATAAATTGATGAGTTTAAATTTTATAAACACTCACAAAGCATCCTCGAAAGATTTCTCACGAAAAAGAAAGTTGCCTTTCGTTAATGTATTTCTTCTGATCTTTAGAAAGAGTGTAAAATCATTACAAGTAATGCTTAATGAGTTTATTCTACATACAAGAAAGGATTATACAATTACGGCGAGTGCATTTACTCAAGCAAGGAAAAAGCTAAAGCATACTGCGTTTTCAGAGCTAAACGATGATATAGTTTCTCTATACTACCAAGATAAGGAATTTAAAACCTACCATGGTTTCAGAATGCTTGCATTTGATGCTTCTATACTCATCCTGCCAAAAAGTAGCGAGGTGATAAATGAATTTGGCTCAAAGAAATTATACCAAAAAAGAGCTCGGAGATTACACAAGTACAACCTTTGAAGTATGTTACGATGTACTAAACAATGTCGCAATAAAATCAGTACTTGGCAGAAGTAACAGTTATGAAGTTGCCTTAGCTATTTGGCAGCGTGAAATCTAATGATTTGCTGATCTGTGATAGGGGATATGTTTCTTATCGGTTTTTTGCTGAGCTTGCACAAAGAGGCATTAATTACATAATTCGCTGTCCATATTCGTCATTTAATGAAATTAATGCTATGTTTAAGCCAGAAAGTCCATCTGATACGATAGTAGTGTCAACTGCATCTGTCAAAATAGCGAGACAGCTAAGAAAGTTAGGATTACCTGATAAAATAAAGTTTCGATTAGTCAAAATAGTTCTTCATTCTAGTGAGATTGAAGTGTTAGCTACATCGTTATTAGACGAACAGCAGTTTAAAGCTGAAGAATTTGGGGAATTATACTATTTACGTTGGGGAGTAGAAACATTTTTTTCCAAGCTCAAAGGAAGGTTAGGTTTAGAAAATTTTACAGGTAAAAGTGTTGAAACCATAAAGCAGGATTTTTGGTCAACTATCTTTATTAGCAACTTAGAAAGTATTATGACAGAAGATATAGAAGAGACATTGAACGCAGGCCTAGCCAATGGCAAGTCTGAGAAAAGCATCAATAAATCTGTCTCATTTAATGCAATAAAAAACTTGGCTTTCGATATTTTTTCTACAGAGTCAGACACAGACTGCATCATGGATCGATTATCAAAGTTATTTTTGATGAACACTCTAGTGGTGAGAAAAGGAAGAAAAGTTGACCGTAATAAAGTAACTGATACTCGTTCACTGAACTACCAAAAAAGAGCTAGGAAGCATGTGTTTTGACCAAAGACAGTACTTATATCTTCTGATAATAACTGGATAGCTTATCGCCATAGCTCCTGTAAAATGACTCCTAAATCAACTATTTCTTAAGTGATTTACACTTCAGAGTTTATCTGCTTTAAAGTCTACTCTATTTTGTTTTAGTATTTGCCATAAATCCTTAGTTGTTTCTAACTTTTTAGTTCAGTTTTTGACCATTCCTTCCTTAACTTAATGGCAGTGATACAGGCAAAGGTATGCTTCTTCTTGACCTAGCGCTTAAGGTTGCAAGTGATAAGGATCAGATGTGTGGCTTTGGTTCACTTGTTACTGAACATGGATCAGTAGTGATTTTTCAGCAGAAGATGATGCAGGTGAACCACACCGCTTAGAACGACTTGACCCTAAATGTGAAAGATTAAAATATAAAGATAGATTATTTATCGTGCCACCACAAACGTAAGAGGGTCACTTACAATACTGAGAAATGTTCGTGGTAAAATTGTTGAAGTCTCTCCTGAATTCGAATCTGTAATGGAACCATACGCGTCAAGTTAAGAGATTGTAAGCAAATTCAGGGAAGTTAAGGTAGATACTCTAGTTTTTCTGTACTTGTCTTTTAATGAAAATCGTGACCAAGTTATGGTAAGCTTTTTAAGAAAAATTTTCAAACTATTAACTTTATTCTTTAGTGCTGAAAATAACTCTCTAACCCGCCTTTTTAGCTCAATAAATGCCTTTGTTAAGCTAAGTTCTGTATTCTTTTTCACTTCTGTGCAACCGACTATGCCGTGAAATATAAGAATTGCGCACAATTTAGCATATAGTTCACATAATACTCTGCATGGCTTTCCTTTTAGCTTATCAAGTCTGATATGGCTTTTATACAATTTAAATAATAACTCAATTTGCCACCTTACTCTGTAATACTTGCTCAGCACTAATTTTATTTTCTGGAACATTAGTTATAAATATTGACCAGTTCAACAATTTTTGATTTCTTTTAGAGGATCCTGCGATCTTGCTAATCTATTAGCTTTCCTTCTTCTGGCCATATTCAGTTAGTTTCTGACATATAATTCTTACTCTAATTTTTGCTTCTTTTCCTAACAATACCTCGGTTTCTAAAAATCTCTAAACATTCTAATAACTCCATTTTTTGATTTGTTTCTACATCATATATGTTGGTATCGACGACTTATGAAATAAGCTCCTATTTCATTGATTTGTTTAAAAGAACTTGGCACAAAATAACCGAGATCAGATATTAGCAAATCATTGCTTAATATATTACTTAAATGTTTCCTATATCCCTGGTCTGATCTTACTCCCTCCGTTAAATTAAGTTGGTCTATTATCTGATTCATGTAGTCGAAAACTAATTGTAACTTTATTCCAGACTTAGTATTGCTTTCATAGCCACTGTAGCTAGTACCATAACCTTTATACATCTCTTCCATACTGTTAGGTAGAGCTACTGTCCAATAATTTAACACTATTAAATTGCTGTAAGATTTTGCAATCAACTTGCAAGATATTTTTAAAGAGAACCACAGATTCATTATACATCCTTTTCATAAATTCCACTAGTAAATCTAAAATCCAAACCTTGTTTTGTTATATCTCTCGTTTAGTAATTGACACATTGTTTCTACGCTACAATTATCAACCCCTATATTACCCAAGACCATGGCTTTTACGAACGATGAACCTTTTAGCTTTCTCTTTCTTTTTATAAACCTTGTTGTAATTGAGATTTTGTCTGCTTTTTCATTAAAAAATTCTTTGAGCTTTTTTGATAAGCAAGTTATTTTATTCATTGGTTCTCTCACTAAAAGTATATCTGGGAGAACTTATACCTTATTATTATATCTCTTTCATACCTTTATTTCCTTAACTTGACGCGTATGGTTCAATAAGAGGGAAAATTTATGCGTTACATAGGTGTTGATTTACATACTAACAGCTTTACTGTTTGCTACTTAGAACCAGGAAAGCAAGAATATATTCGCACATTTCGCTTACAGGATTTGGACAATTTCGTCGAAGATCTTAAATCAGAAGATGAAATAGCTTTTGAAGCTACAGGTAACAGCTGTTTCTTTTATGATGCAGTGTCATCTTACGTTAAGCGTGCTGTGATAATTGCACCCTGGCAATTTGAAATTATTCGCCGCTCTGTAAAGAAAACGGACAGGCATGATGCAAGAGCTATTGCTTTCTTTCTAAGCAAGGATATGTTGCCTGAAGCAAGATGTAAAAGCAAACAATGCCAGCAGTTAGCTTCTCTTCTTCGAACAAGAGAGCAGTTAGTAAAATCACAAGTATCTCTAATTAATAAAATGCACGGTCTTTTTAATTACCATGGGATAAAAATTAAGAAGGAAACACTGACAACTAAAGTTGGATTTGAGCGCTCTATTCAAAAGCATAATTGGGACTATATAGAAAAGATAGAGATTGAGGTAATTAGCCATCAACTGGAAGCTATTCGAGAAAACCTCAAAAAGCTTAAAGAAGAAATTACTGCTTTTGCTAAACAACTTCCTGGGTTTAATAACCTGATCAGTATTAAAGGTATTGGTACAATTTCTGCAGCTGTTTTTATCACGACAATTGGCAACATTAATGATTTTAGCAATCCTGAAAAGCTCACTGCTTATTTTGGAGTTGTGCCATCAGTTTCCCAATCCAATCAGCAATGTACTATTGGAAAAATTACCAAACATGGACCAAAAATGGCACGTACTTCTTTAGTGCAGTGTACCTGGGTTGCTATACGGTATAGTCCTTACCTGAGAAGTTTTTACGAGCATGTGAAAAAGAAGCGCGGTTCTGCTAAGGCTATTATTGCTACTGCCAGGAAGTTCCTTACAACTATTTTCTATACACTTAAAAAGAACTGGATTTTTGAAGATTTTACGAAATTTGAATTTTGTACTGGACAGTAATCATAGGAGGCTATTAATATGGTTACATCTTATCAAAATTTTATTGGCATTGACATCGGAAAATTCAAGAATGTTGTTGCGGTTCACAAAGAGAAAAATGCTGTCGAATTTGACAATAATACTTCTGGTTGGCAACAATTGTTTCAAAAATTTTCAGATATCTTACCTAATTCTCTAGTAACTTTAGAAAACACAGGAAAATATGAGCTTGGTTTGTCGCATTTTCTTATTGACAAGAATATCACCGTACATCGAGCTAATACCCGCAAAGTAAAAAGTTTTATTTTATCTCACGGAACTTTAGCAAAATCCGATAAATCAGATGCAATGGCTCTTGCTCAATATGCGCCATAGAACTCTCTCTCCCTACTTCTGAAAAACAATCAACCTTGGTTGCACTTTGTCAACGTCGTGATGACATCACGCAAATAAGAACTCAGGAAAAATGTAGACTGGAAGCACCTGAAAACGACCATATAAGGGAAAGTTGTCAAAAAACTATTGAATTCTTTAATAGCCAAATAGATGAACTCAGTAATACTATACAAAAAATCATTGATGAAAGCCATGAGTTACAAAAACATCAAAAAATCCTTAAAACAGTTCCTGGAATAGGTAAAAAGTTATCACAAGATTTTCTGTGTTTAATACCAGAGCTTGGTTACTTAAACAGAAGAGAAGTAGCAAGTCTTGCCGGCTCATCCTAGGGAAAGTGGTAAAGCTGTTGGTTATCGAAGGATTATAGGTGGTAGAAGTAATGTCCGTAAAAAGCTTTTTATAGCTGCCATGTCTGCTGCAAGGTCCAAATCTGTACTTGGTGCCTTTTATTCCAAGCTTGTTGAAAGTGGTAAGAAGAAAATGGTAGCTATAACAGCTCTAATGCGAAAAATTATAGTAATTGCTAATGCAAGACTTAAAGAAGCAATTAATTTGCATACTCTTACAACAGTAGCTGAAATTGGCTAATGAATATGTGCGTCCACACAGACTTAAAGCACATATTCATTAGCTAAGCAGAAATTGTTGTGACAGCTGTTTGATATAAAATTTTATTTCTATGACACGCGGGTTTTTATTGCCCACATAATTGAACAAAGTTACAGAATTACACAAATAAAAAATTTTTAAAAAAACATAGTTGATATGACGTAGGGCTGCATTAGCTACGTGTTTAGGTTTAATGAATCCACTATATCTTTTACTTGAGAAAAAACATACTCTTTGCTTACACTGGTGTTGATAATAAAGTCACTCATCTTCCTTTTCTCCTCAATAGATAACTGAACATTGAAGATTAAATTTAGCTTTTCTTTATCTATGTTGCGTTCGTTAAGTCTTTGAGCTTGCACAACGCTATCTGCATAGATAAAAATAATAAGGTCACAGTATGAATGAAATTTTGTTTCTAATAGAAGTGGCACATCTAAAACTAAAAGCTTTCTATCGATCTTTTTTTCCTTGGCAATAAAAAATTCTAATTCACGCAGCACAGCAGAGTGAACCAAAGATTGAAATTGTTTCCAATTTTCATTTTCATCGTAGGCTAAGAAATATTTAGACAGTACTGTTCTACCTATTTCACCATTTACTACCACTCCAGGAAAATTTTTTTCTGCATAACTTATTATGCTTTTATCCACTTTATAAAGTTGGTGTACAACAGAATCAGCATCAAACACAGCAGCACCAAACTCTTGAAAGCAACTAGCTACAAAGCTCTTTCCTACCCCAATTCCGCCTGTTAGACCTATAATCATATAGCAAAATACATTAGACTTCTTTCGAAACTATATTACAGTAGCTGCTGTGTCTACTCAAAACCCAAATTTGGCTATGCAGAGGCTCTGATGATATAAGATGTACAGTCCCAGAGTGTGATGGTATGATAAAATGTAAGAAAAAAATACCATCGAAGGAGGAATTATGGTTACGTGGGTGCGCCCGGACAACAGCGTAGAGCAATACAAAATAGTATAGCAAAGCTTTCCAAACC
>QLNU02006162.1:89574-107376 GCA_006491805.2 Dysdera silvatica | reverse complement strand
CCCCATACAGTGCGAAGCTGCTAGGCTATGAACAGGCCCAGTTGTCAATGAATACACTGTATTGTTTGAATAGTAGTACTTGTCGCGTTTTTTTGCTCGTTTAATTACCAGAAATCCAGACCTTCCAAATTTGCCACAGGGATAGTAATACTTTTATGATGAATCACAATCACCATTTGTCGTGCAGCAGGATATTAGAATTTTTTTGCACAAAAGCATGAATGTGTTTGAAAGAAACATTAAATACGTTTTCATTTTAAGATAAGAATTTTTCAACTCTCTTTTTTTTTTTTTTATGTGCCTGTATATTTCAAAATCAAAAACATCTATTTTTAAATGGTTGAATGTTATTTATGAGAAACAGTCGTAAATTGAAAAACGAGGTTTCAGTTGTGGCACCATATCGCCCTGCCTTGGTTCATGAATACATCGTTTCCACATAGCAAATTTTCTATATAACGAAATTTTTTCATGGAACCATCCATTTCGTTATATGGAGGTTCTACTGTATATAAATATCAGGTAATGAAAGTGGACGGTCTCTAAATAGATTCCATGTTGACCGTAGACTCCTCCCTCGGCAAACAAAAACATTTAATTGGCGTTCTATCTAAAACTAATATTTTCGCTTGCTTTATCCTCAGCCTGGCTTTTTTTTTTTTTGCAACGTTCAGGTCTTAAATCATTCTTCTAAACCCGTTATTACACTGATTACATCTTCTGAACTCAGGGCTTTGCAAAAATAAGGCGTTTCGTGTTGATTTAGGTTTAGTGTGCGCTTATAATATTCAGTGCCTTGTGCTTTAGATCAGATTGCGGACGATAATATATATTTGTTTTATACAGGTTAGGCTTTAATCTTCGTTAGCTCCGCTAAAGACGCATGCGCACTCGACTAAATGACAGATGAAAAAAAAATTCTCAAGGAATTTAAGATTTAGAATATTTTCTGAAATTTTTATTTGTCTGTATGTATGTCTAGCATTAAATCTTAAAGAGGGAACTGGATATATGACGGTATATTTGTGGCCAAAACTAAAGAACGATTTCTAAAATTTTACACAACGAGCGTGCCTGTAATGATTTATTTATTTTTATTTATTTATTTATTTTTTGTAATGCGCTTTCGATCGTGGTTGTGCGTCGGTGAATCGTCAAGGACAATGAAATAATAGTACTGGAGTACTCGGTTAATGAGTTTCATCCAAATATCCCTAGACTTGGGGTCTTCAACTCGCGAGCCATTTGCAGCTCGCCAACATGTTTTATGCGGCCCGCCGGCTTGTGAAAAAAAAAATACAACTTGTTTCACACAAAAATGAAGCCCTTTTCTCTCTATGAGTCCTAATTATATGTATTTTATTCTGTTCGCATTTTCGTAATAAATAAAATATCTTAAAACGCTAGAGATCTGAGGTAATACGCGGTCTTCCCTCAATGGTGTTTTACTTTAATTTTCTTGCATACGTATGGGAATAAGCATTGGTGTACGCAGGGGTGTTGACCCCGCCCAATTGCGATGAAATTTTGTATATTTAACATAGGAATATGTGAGTTGCAACTTTGTAATCCCCTTCATTGAGCCTATAACCCCCCTTATGAACTTTCTGCGTACACCTATAGAAATGAGAGGTAGTTTTATTAATTTTCGGTGCAGCAGTGATTTAAAAACAAAAATTCAACTTAGGGCTCACTGAATTCTATTCTGATTCAGAGGACGCCTTCTGCCCCCCCCCCACTGGATTCACCTTTGTTCAGTCCTAATATTGCTGGTACAGAAGTGCGGGTCGCGGGCCAGCAATAATAAGAAAAATGTCCTTGGACTGAAAAAAAAGGTTGAAGACCCGTGCCCTAGACCGTGAGAAAACTATTTTTTCCCCCCTCTAAGCGCGTTTTATTTATGAAATCTTATGAACCCAAGCAGGAACTTATCGAGGGAAGACACCTACAGTTTTCTGAGAAATCCCAAACCCTCTCGGCTAAAGCAATGTTTCTCAAACTTTTACCCTACTCTTCTTACAGCACGCCTGGACATAGAAACACCCTATACATATTATTTAAGGAAAACCTAAAAGGCTGTTATTTACCACTGGATGGACATAAGCATCCAGTGGTTATGTCCATCCAGTGGTAAATAACAGGATGGACATAAGCATAAAAATAAGCAATAAATCAGTAGAAGGAGTCAGATAACACTTTTCTGTCATTGCGAGATATTGGGTACGATTAGTTGATTTTCAGCGATGGTCATATTGGAGAAAATTTAAAAAAAAAAATTGCAAATTTTCTTGAAATTTTAGTTGATGTTTGCTTGCCGGAACTACTTGTTGAAACTGCTTGCGCAACTCCTGGAGGGTCGTCGCGGAACACAGTTTGAGCTGGAATTACAGCGCCGCCTTCGGTTGCCACCCTTCCCACTTCCCCCTCTTGCATGCTCCCCACACATATTTTGTGAAACAGTGGCCTGCAGGAGTCAAGTTCCAAAAATTCGGGCTGGAGAAAATCAGCCTGCACTCCATGGTCTATCGGGAGTTAACTCCGAAATTTCCTGACGGTAAAAACTCACTTCCCTCATTCGTACAATAGTAATTTGTAACGATGTTATTTACGAAGAGACGAAGGGGAATAAAGTAAAAAAATTGTTTCATATAATTATAGAAATAAAGGTGTCATTCTTAATTTTCCTTTATCCGTAAAGGAACACGACCTGTATGTATTTTTTAAAACCCTACTTTGTATATACTCTAGAGTAGGGGTCGATCATCTATGGCATGTGCTTACATGGCATGTAAGCACATGCCATGTATGAGATGCTGAGAAACTCAAAAAAGCAAACACAAAATTTCGAACATGATCGTTAAAATTTAAGGGAAGTATTTTATTCTTTAAAAAAAAATTCTGTTTCCACACCCCTTGAAATGAATTGTTGCCATAGTCCATTCGCGGAAAGTTGACCAATGGTCCCGTTAGAATTCACGGGAGCTGACATAGCAAACGTGCTAGTTCATTACAGCAGAGCGACGGGTCTCATTTCAGAACTGGTTTTTGGCGCCGACAAACGCTCTCTAAATACCAGTTCTGAAATGGCGTCCTTCCCTCTGCTGTAATTAACTAGCCCGTTTATGACGTCAGCTGCCGTGAATTCTAACATGACCATCGATCAACTTTCTGCGAACGGACTATCGGTATTGGTGGAAAAAGCGCATAAAGCAGTAAATCTCAGCGGTTAGATTGGCAGACATTAGATTCAACATTAGATTGACAGACTTCTTGGATAACTGTTAGGTCCATTTCCATACAAACATTCCTTTATTCCAACCTTTCCATTAAGGCTGAAACGGGGTTTTCCATCGAACTTGATACACTTCTCCATGAGCGGAGGTGAGTGTTAATTCACCATAACAAATAACAGTTCATCGCACCATCGCACAAGAAGGCAGTGTGCAAGTGTTTGTAGGAGGTTAGTGTTATGAGCAATTAACACTGTGCTATAAAAAGTAAAAATTTTATATTCATTTTTTTTTAAATCTTGGAATAGCGAATATAGATTCATACAGTGAAAGGATTGTGCTATTTAAGCTTTGTATTATTAAATTATTGCGAAGGATACGTCGAGTGTAAAAAACATTCTTAAGAAAGGAAATGAATGTATTCGGAATGCAAAAGATATATTTTTTATTAATAGTAGCCGACCCCTGCTTCCCATAGTGTGTACCCCGTAGCCGACCCCTGCTCTATAGTGTGCACCCCGTAATCGACACCTGCTCTATAGTGTGTACCCTGGTGAAGCCGACCCCTGCTCTATAGTGCGTACCCCTGTAGCCGACCCCTGCTCTATAGTGTGTGTACCCCGTAGCCGACCCCTGACACCTACTCTATAGTGTGTACCCCGTAGCCGACCCTTGCTCAATAGCTTGTACCCCCGTAGCCGACCCCTGCTCTATAGTGTGTACCTCGTAGCCGGCCCCTGCTCTAGAACGTGCAACCCCGTTGCCAATCCCTACCTGTGCAGGCTCTTCACTTTGGAAAATACCACACTAATGACATCATTTTCTCTTTTTATGATACCAGCATTCTCATTCCGCCTCTGAGAACGAGAGTTTTAGCAATTTTCTGCAACGAGCTCTATCTGTACTAAATACAATCAAAGATATATTTGGTATTCTTTCTTAGAACATTTGGTTCAAAGAACTGTGTCCCAAATGTACGATGGTTGAAGAATGCTACACAGAAGTCTTATCTTTTCTGTGCTTAATTTCTTTTTTAAATCTCACGAATACCTTATCCTTACAGCACCGGGAATCAGATTTGTCTTATCTGCGTTTACGAGGTAAAAATCGTCTAGGAAAAAATGCCGCTTTATCGGGGATATGAGAAAAAAAAAAAAAATCCGATATCTAAAATTAGAATCTGATATCCGGGCCTACTATTACTGAGGCGTTTTTGACTGGCATACCTCAATTTTGCTGTATTTTCTTTTCCCATTTTTCACGATGTCAGGAACAGTGCGCGCCACCTAGTGGATGACGATAAAATGTCAATTATTCCACCCTTTGTCTTATGTGGATCTTCCCTGGCTTATCCTTCGTCCATCTTCCTCGTTCTGTCGCATAGAAAAAGCTTCCCTCATTACGTAGATAGGACGCCCATGTTGTTACCAAACACATAACAAAGAAATTATGACCATAGCTGTGAAAAAAGTCTATACTACGTGTAAAAAGGAAGAGGCACGTTCATATTCATATCTCACTCCGAACTGCAATAACAGAGCGTATCTCAACGTGGATCCCTCCAATTTAATAGGTTAATTTCTTCTTCGTTTTTGTTGTTATGAGAGAGATTAGTACTTCAATTAAACAGGTTAATCTATCTGTTTGTTGTTATTAGGGAGATTAGTACTTCAGTTGAACAGTCTCATCTGTTGCGAGGACAAAGGAAAAGACATGAACAAATGCCTTGTTCGTACGTTAACTGAGAGATTAAGAGATATAGATATATCATATTTATAACCATCACTAGGATAAAGGGCATCATATCATTGTTTACCATGTCCCGGTTCTCAGCAATGGTGTAGGAAAGAGTGGGCTCATAGGATTCAAGCTCTTTCCACTGGATAAAAAGGCACATTTTTCCCTTTAACATCGAATGACATCACCCTCTTTAAAACTACTTGAAGCCCCCCGTAATTTTTGAATTGCTATGCCCCTGATTCTCAATGATGCATATTGTAATTGATTGCATATTGTAAATGATGTATATTGCAATGATGCATATAGCCGAGGAGTAGATACGCAACACTGCTAATTGGATTAGTATGTAGTCAAACGGTTCCACAGTATTTGAAGAACGATCAAAGGCATAGGCAGACGATATGGGATTACAAACCTGAAATATAACAAACGTTGAAAAAATACAAGGTAAAGGTCCGATGAGGTATCATTTAAAAAAATCAAGTTATTAATCGCCCTCTCCCCCTTGAATGACTACTAAATCCGTCCCTGCACGAGTTGACTGCAAGACTTTAATAAAAAAGGGAGCCAGGTCTTTTTTTTGGGAAAGATGTATAGAAGTAAACATAGCAGTGTTGCCAACAGTGAAGCCAAACAAAGCAGTGCTGTCAAGGTGAAATCTCTAGTGGTAGCAATGGGAAGTCCCTACATTTTGTCCCTACGTGCAAAAGTGTAGCCAGCTTTTCCTCGAGAGGGGGTGGGATTGGGGGAAAATACTAAAAATATACAGTCAGTTTCATTTTTATATTTAATTTACATATGCAATAATAGTTTTTGTAAGTATTTTTTTTTTCAATAATGTCTCGTCTCGCGGAACATTTGGGACTCCTTCACGGACCACCGGTTGTAACCACTGATTTGGTGGCTTTTATACTTACAGTAGAACCTCTGTAATCCGAAACAAAGTGGGCGGGCGTAATCGGGACAGTTAATTTCTGCGTAAAGGTGCAAACAAAGAAACTACAAAGTTTATCTAAAAATATGTTAAAATTACAAATTACTAAACTACTGCATAGATCGTAAAAAAAACACCAAAAAAAACCGTGTAAATTACGATATTAACTGCTTTGGAAATACGGTAGGACCCTCTTATAATGAGCCCGCATATAGCAAGGAAAATATGGATTTTATTTGGCATAACAATGCAATACAATTTAATCGTTTTTTTTTATGAAAATAAGACTTTCCAGATCCCAGACGTAGCGATCAAAAAATGTCGTGGTTTTTAAACAAAAGGCAGAAACCCTAAAAGCAATAAATAAATCAGAAAAATTCGTATTAAAGCGAATATTATGAAACAAACTATTCAGCACTTGAAACTCGTTTTTTAGAACTTTCATTCGAGTCAGAATACATCGTAAGAATTTTACAAAATAAAACCTTTTTTTCGAAGCAATGGATTCTGCACATGTATTTAATGCGCCAAGTATTTTATGGCAAAAATTTAAATAATAAAAGATACTGCACACCGAAGCGAGCAACAATAGACCGGTTTTTGAGCATTTTCAAATAAAACTTATTTCGAAAATAATCATTAATGCAAGTTCCTTTGTATCATTTTTTTGGTTTGTGGTTCAAAGACTACAGTGGTCATGCTGCGCCGGGACCTACTGTTTTCCGAGGAATCCGAACCTCTTAAGGCCTAGGGAACCAAACCCCGGACTACAGTGAGCAGTGCGATCTTTATGAGATCTCTGAGTAAGCGTTCTTTTTGCACTGCTGGGAGTCGAACCCGGATTAACCGCGCAATAGGAAAACGCGTTACCACACTGCGCCACCGCAGGGCCATTTTTTTGGAGCTAATTGTGTTGAAATTCAAACGGTAATGCAATAGGTTGTTCATACAATTTTAAGCAAATTTAAAGCTGAAAATTATTGTATGCATGTTGCCTTCACATATGTTGTTATCTACACAGATATTATTTTTAAAGTTCAGAATTTTAAATTTCGAAGCTGATTTAACGAGTGTTTCTGTTGGTCCCATTTGCCTCATTATATGCGGTTCGATTGTTTGTGTGTGTGTGTGTGTTTGGATATCATTGCGTATGATCTATATCTACTATTTGCATTGGTTTAATTCATGCGGCCGGAGTACATCACTAGAAATAAAACATGAGCCTTTTTTTTTTTGCCGAAAACATCGAAGGAATCAGGGGCGGATTCAGGATGTTATTACGGGGTGGGGGTGCACCGTTTCGGCGACCTTCACCGGAAAAATTTTTAGTTTTGGAGTGCTAAATAGTTTAGGTAAATGTTATATTATTAGCCTTCCTTTATATTCACCAAAATATTTAAATTATGACAATGAATTAAAGTTGGGCGTTTTTTTTAAATCAGACTATATAGTTTAGGTTGGTTATTGTTAAGTATGGCAGAAGGATAAGTTAATAAAGAAGACATATACAATAACCAAAACGATAATTTACAATGTAATTAATAGAACAAGTTTAAATTTAAACTACAAAAACATCGTAATTATTTTACTTTTTTTATTACAAGCAGCTTTCTAAGAAACTTTAAGTTTATAGTGCAAAGTCAAGCCATCTTGGTTTCTTTGAAAATTTGTCAATCACTTTATTTACATCAATATGAATATCTCTGTGGGTGTGTATTAACTCTTTGAGGCACAGGATTTCAGAGAATAAATAGACCCATGTTGCACAGAAATTTTGTTGCGCATGCAGCTATTGCAATATTACGAGGTGGGTCTAAAAATGTCCCACCATGCATTACCGTACATCAAAAGTTGGGACATTTTTAATCCCACCGTGCCCCAAAGAGTTAAAAATCTTTCTTCTGTCATCCGCGTTCGAAGCAAATTTGACGGGGCTTCAACGATAAAAAACTACATTCTGCTGAAGCAACACTTACTGAAAACGTAGTTTGAAAGACGAGTAGCTTGAAGATTCGTGGAAAAACGTCTTGATCGCATTTCTCCAAGACTTAGATACTTTGGGTGTAAGACTTTTATTTATTACAGTTGTAACAAACAACACATAAAATATTCTTCATCGTCTTTAATTTTTTTTCTTATTTAACCCTAGGGGGGGGCAATCGCCCCCTTCGCCCCTCGCTGGATCCACCCTTGGAAGGAATACATACTTAATAAAAGTGTAACAAGTCATTTCGGTTAAGCTAAGTTCGTATAATCGGGGTTTTACTGTATCGGCTTATAGTTATTGCCTCACATTTAGTAGCTTAACAACCACTGCCTTACATCTAATGGCTTAAGTTCATTGTTGAACATTTATTGACATTGTTTTGGACCCTTCGGTCTTCTTTTATTTGCGCATAATTACGTCTCTTCCATTTTGCGTCGCGGTATTTTGGATGGAAAAGCAATATCGTTCAATTTCGAGTGATTCTGTAGTCGACGCTCCCTAATGCATGTTGATTTCCATTAGTAGCAGGTAAGCACAGCGACGATAGCATCGTTTTAGTCGGAGATAACGAAAATTTTCCGCTATATTGCGCTTATTATAAATTTCGAAAATGACGTAAATGGAGGAGGTGGAGGAGGAGGACGAGATGATGATGATGACAATGTCATATTTCTAGAAGCTTTTATGGAAAGGAAATTATATAGGTGTTGTATCTTGCCCCTGCGTTTGTATTCTGTTTATAATCTACAGCGTCCTGTACCGGCCACTATCAAAGCTGGCTTATCCCAGTGGGGTGGTCTTCCTTGATAAGACTCCCGCGCTTCCTCAATAGCATTGCAGCCGCTTTAGATAAGAGGACGGTTAGCTTTTGTATCACTTTATTACCGACTGAAATTGCTCGTAGCCATTTTGCTGGTTTCCGCACAGATTTGCTAATGACTGGTCTTTATCTGTCGTTAGATTCGCTCCAAACGAATGCTACTCTCTACACTTGGTCATTTAAATTAATTTATTCATTGATTACACTTTAGTAGGACGTAAGCTGTACCTGCCGGGTGTTTAAATGACTGCCTACTAAGGAACTTGTAACGCAGCGTAGCTTCCGATGGATCTTCAAGCTTCAGTATCTTTATGTTAGGAATAATAGTATTAACGAAGATACGTGTGTTATGTCCTTTAATATGAATTAATGACACAATTGTACCATGGGGGGAAGCCAACGTCACAGGGGAAACAGGCAAATTATGTTGTAAGGCCGTGGAAGTGGGAGAGCGAATAGCACAGCATTTCTATACAAAGAGAACAATAATGAAGCGTATAGTTTTTAGAAAACTGAAAATGCTGAATATTAGAAGCTTTTCGTTATTACTTAGTGAAAAATCTTGATGAAAATAAAAAATGAATGTGATATTTCATGGGATAAGCGTTTTTGATTTATACAAATTTAACAATAAAAACTGTTCGAGTCATGGTTCATTCTGTAGACCTATCTTGTCTTCTTCTTCTTCTTCTTCTTCTTCTTCTTCTTCTTCTTCTTCTCCTCCTCCTCCTCCTCCTCCTCCTTTTGTTATTGTGCACACTTCTGGATTTGGGTAAATTAACAGAATCATCTTTCTTCTTAACTATCGTTTAAAGTAGTTATTTCTCATTTATAAACATAAAGAGTATTATATAGACTACCCCATTTAAACGAATACTGGCAGTTATAGCAAATATTGTTCGATTATTCTGGTAAGCAAACACACAACCAGGGCAGTTTTTGCCAATAGGCCAGAGTACGCCACCGACTATGGAAGCAAAATAGCGTAAAAAATTAATTTTAAATCAAACAAAGAAAAAACTGAGCAAATGAGGAGAAAAAATGAAAAAGAAGAAAAATTAAAACATATAATTGTTTTCAAAAGCATACGGGACAATTACTTAATAAGTCTTTACTTTGACAAATGTAAAATTTTTTTATGTTTTATTGTTTAATTTTGCACACAAGTTTTTTTTCTATATCTAATACATTTAAGCCTTCTAGCTCTGATAATACAACGTTGTGTTTTGAAATATTACTCCGTCAATATTACAATTTTCAAAAATATAAAATGTTGAAATTAAACAATTATAACATGTAGCAATTGTTTTACTATTCACAATATTCTAATATTACAAAATAACTAATATAAGTTTAAAATATAAATATAATTAACGGGTTTAATGATTAAAAGTATAATAGAAGATTTATACTGTTGTACCGCTGGACGTTGTTACACTGTTAAAAATTTCCGCGTTAGTTGTTACTAAAACATGGTGAAAATGCAGGCATTTTACCAAAATTTGGTACACTTGAAAATTCAAAAGTACCACTTATTGGTGAAAGTATGGTATTTTTTAAATAACGATTAAACGCCGAACCAGATTTTCGTTCAACCTCCTAGCCAATCACTTGAGGCGAGAGAAGTCACGTGTGGCAAACAGCTTTATCCGTTGCGATTCTTTACTGATATTCACCAGTTTTTTTTACGTGCCAAGATCTCTTTAATGATCCGGCAAGCTACGATGATTCCAATTCATTAGTTTATGGTGTGTATATCCTTTATTTTTGATAAATTACAATGATTTATATAATAATTTCTGTATATATGAAGTTGATGTTTTTTATCATTAACAGCTAAAATGCTTATGTTTGGCCTAATAAAAATTCGTTATGATTTCGCTTGGTTGCTACCTTTCTGTAATTAATAAAAATTATGTGTACTCTCTGTATATGAAATGGGGTAGATGTGGCTTCAATAGCAGCCAAGAAAAACAATGGGTACTCCTGCACTCCTCGATACGCCCTTGATAGGTAGCATATTAAAGGCAGGTTTTTATATTGTTATACAGTGTCCGGGAAATTTTGGCCACATTTGGTTCAACCTACAACAGTATATTTGGTTCAAGCTGGAACCATGAATTTGGTTCAATGTTGCCTTATTCGTTATTGAAAGTATATCCATATTTTGGTTCAACCTCCGGCCAAGTATTGGTAACATAGCTGGAGCAAAAATGTGGTGAAACGTAGTTCTTAACAATGGATGAAGCTGGAAAATCACCATATTTTGGTTCAACCCTGAACTATTATTTTTAACAGTGTAGTGGTAGAGAGGAATATATATATGATTATGATATGGAAGATATAACAGTGTAGTGATAGAGCGAAAGAATGATGGTAGTAAAAGGGTGGGGCGGCAAAGCACCTAGAAGCGGCTCTTCACCCAGCTGCCCATGTACTTAAACGTAATAGTACACTAGTGTCGATTGCACACATAATGAATAATGAAATTGTATTGAAAAGAAAAAGACTATGTAAAAAAATATACATAATGCGTATCTATGAATTTTTTAGTGAAAGAAAAATTGTAGACTTACATGATATTGCTGTTACTTATGTCAAAACAAAATCTATCGAAGTTTTTATACCTTACTTTCCATAGGGAGACCTTAAAAATCTTCCATGTGTGTCTGTGTGTGTGGAGGGGGCGCTTATAAAAAAATTTCATCTGCGTCCAGAAAGCACATTTGAGCATTGCTTTCCATGCTAAGATTTTCCAGTCCCTACTCGATTATCCGAGGACAGTCCATAAAGTTTGTTCGTTAAAGGTGGGGGTAATTTAACATCGATTCTATGATAATAATTTTGGTTTTACAATCGATTTTATTCCTATAAGTGAGATGTTCTATTACCCGGAGACTTGATAGGGCCGACTGTATTTCATCCATTAATTTCACTGTTCGAGTAAAAAAAGTTCATCAATTAATTTCACCCACGTAATCAATTTTATCAGTGTTTCGTTTGTTAATTTCAGTAATCAATTGCGGTAATCTGTTTCATCGATAAGGTTTCCATGTGTCTGGAAAGCCCGAAATTGGCAGCGAATTTTGAAAAAACGTTTCTTCAACTTCAAATTTCGTTCAAATTTTCGAAAAACGTTTCCTTCTGTCAGGGAATTTGAAAAAAGAAGTTTCCCTAACTTCTAAAAGTTAGAGAAACACAGATTTTTGAACCAAACCTGGAAAAGCTCAGAGCAAATCTCTTATTTTTCTCCTAACTTCTAACTATTAATCTCTAACTCTCCTAACTTCTAACTAATGATCTCTAACTCTCCTAACTATTAAGCTCCTTAATTTCTATTTTAAATAACGAAATATCTCGCGAGTCGTTTTTACTGAAATTCAGAAGAATCTGCAGAGGAATTCTTCATTGGCGCCGACGGCATAAAAATATTGGGGAGACAATATGCCAGTAGAAGACATTTTGTTCGAAATTGAAGGGGGAACTCTAACACCAATATTGGGGGGGACAGGTCCCCCTGTCCCTCCCACTAACGGCGCCCGTGGAATTTGTTTATAATTGGTCAGAGAATTGTCGAAACAGTCTGGAACATTTTTCTCTCCATATAAGTAGGAACTCTGATTAATTACCCCCGCTAATCAGTGTCAGTAATCAAGAAGTTTTATTAACGTTTCATTGATCAGTTTTACTAATCAATGTCATTAACCAATTTCAAGCAATTTTACATTTACGTTTTTCGGGGGAAAATCTTCAACTCATAAATTTTCTCTTAACTATTACTATAGCGGAAAATTCGTGGAAGTTCTCCACCCATTAAAACTCAACATCCATTAAAATTGAGTTAATTAATTAGCTATATTAAAATTCAACATCCATTAAAATTGAATTAATTAGCTAACTACTATAGTGGACTCGCGTTTTCACGAGCCGTTTCGTCTGTTCCGAAAAATTTTGGATGCAAGAAATGTTAATTCCTATTTACGAACTCTCGACTTCATGAAGTATTTTTTTGAGGTCCATATAAGTTCATAATATTACAAGTTTTTTAATAATTATAAATTTATGCGATTTTGCCAATGACCGTTATTTGTTTTTTTTTATGTATAGTAAGGCCATGGGCGCCCAAAGGGGGGCAGAGGGGGCTCGAGCCCCTCCTAGCCGTTTAAAAATTTGATTCGCCCGAACCTGCTATGCATTTACTTTCAAAAGTTTTACAATCACATTTTAAAATAAGGTACTTTTTAGCTCATTACGAATTGTCAAGCAATATCAATTATTTTTGTAGCGTTTTGGTATCTTGTACATTCACTAAAATTCTCGATAGCTTTGAGAAAGAGGTAATATTTTTTCTCAGTCCCACTAGAAGTGTTCGTTAATTTTTCTCAGCCCCAATCCCCACTATAATTACTACTTACTTACCTACTTACTTTACTACTTATTTACTACTTATTTACTACTAACTTATTATAAAAGTACACGTATGGGTGACTATGAGTAAGGCTGACTATCGTATAGCGTGCTAAATGGAATAAATAGAGGAGGGGGGATATTCCGCCAAACCTTTCTTCATTTTTTTTCTTTTTTTATTCAAGTCTCCTGTCAAACCACTAAATAATGGTGTAATACATGGTGCTAATTCAAGATATCTGTAGATGTACGTGCAGCTTGGCTCAATACGAGGGTTGGAACTTTAATAGTGGCAACTATTTGTTTACAGTTGACACAAAATGGATGCATGTTACCAAGTTTTACTGCCCCTAAATGTAGTCACCCGCATAGTGCACAACCCGTTGCTATCGATCTGGAATTTGTACGATATCTTTACCAACGCCTGTTGTGTTGATAGTTCGAATGGACCTGTGGAGTCCTTGTGACTATGGTTTGATTCTTAAGATGAAGCAACCACTTTGTGACATTCGTTTCAGAACTGTTCCAGAGATTCTTCAGGCAGTAGACCGGTCCATTCGAACTATCAACACTACAGGCATTGCCAAAGTTATCCTACAATTTCCACATCGCTGGCAACGGGTTGTACGCAATGCTGGTGACTATATTGAGGGACAGTAAAACTTGGTAACATGTATCTATTTTGTATCAATTGTAAATAAATAGTTGCCACTATTAAAGTTCCAACCTTCATATTTATTATTATAAAATCGCGTCGACTGTATTTCTATTAATATATATTGCAGTTGTTCTCAAACCTTTTATTCTATGAAATCAGCAGCGTAGCAACTCAAAACTTTGGGGGTCAAATGATCATGAAGGGGAGATCTTAAGCGCCTTTAAAGAAGATTTTGTGATGCAGCGTATGTTGAAATAATGTGTTTTGATATCCAATAGGGGGGGCTTGAGCCCTCTGAGCCCCCTTTCCTGCTTTTTCCACTGTAAGGAACCCTTTTTTGCCCACATGCTTAACCACGGAACCCCCACTCTAAATATTACATATCGAAAACCTGGACGGCCGTTCTTTTATCACCACTTAGACATGAACGGAAAAATAAGCAATACATCGGTATAAAACGGTACGTCATACTTACAATAATAATATTACAGTGGACTCGCGTTTTTACGAACCCATGGGGACTGTAAAAAATGTTCGTAAAAGCGAAAGTTCGTAAATGGGAATCGCCTTCAAAAAGGAAAAATGCGATTTGCACTTACCTTTATTTGTTACATGTCCAAAGAAAATCAGTAATTTTTCTTTGTTTAATGGCAACACTTTGCAAATCACACGATTCCATAGAGTTAATGCTATCAAGCTTCTTCGAATTATTATCTGCTTAAAAAAAATTTCAGTCCTGAAAGTCATTCTGTGGGTCCCTTGATACTAGGTCTTGAGATCAGGAGTGTAGTCGTAAATTAAACAGTGCCGAAACGTTCCGTCCTTTGTGTTATTGTGGAAGCGGGTGCTGAGGGACAGAATGTGGGGCGGGAGGGGACTTAAAAAAAAAGCAGTGGCGGAACGGCGTTCCGTCTCCTTTGGATGGGTTCAATGGCGCAGTATAGCCCAGATGCTCTTGCGCCATTAAAAATTCAAACAAAACAAGGGTTCGAGTATTACGTAAGCAATATTTTGGCCATTTTATCCCCCACCTCAGAAAGCAAAAATTAACATTGGCTAACATAGGAAAATAAGACCAACGGCAACCCCTCCCCAAAGGTGCTTACGTAATACTTGAACGCTTCCTTTACACCCCTGCTTGAGATGGCTTCGGCATATTCTTCTTCCTCGTCGGATTGTTCTTCGGCACTCCCGTTCACTTGATCGACAATTTCATCATCCGATATTACTTCTGTGCATGCTTGTACATTATCGTCTGCAATCAGAAAATCCTGAAGAGTCAAGTCTTCAAGAACTTATGGGATCCTCCGACGAAGTTCCTGAATCAAGGCTTACGTCTGCACTGGGATCTTTCTCGGAGGTGTCTTGTAGGCTTACTGGAACTCCTAGCCTTGCGGTTGGCAATCGTTGCTCGAAGGACATAATTCCATGCCCTAATTTACAAATGTATTCCACAGAGTACATCGATCTCGTATCGTTTTCAAGTTCTAGGTTCAAAATAACCCTTTGCAGAAACATCAGCCTATATTTTCGTTCAAAACAATGGATATAATATCCTGATAGATGAGTTGTCCAATTAGTTGTAATTTTGAAATTCGCTCGAATTTTCAGTGTCCGGAAAAAAAAAATGACGAAACTGAGTTCGTAAAAAAAGAGTTTTTGAAATTTCAGTTCGTAAATTAGAGCGGAAATTGCCATTAGTTCTATGAGATACTTTTTGGGACCAACTCATTTGTTCTTAAAAACGAATAATTCATAAATTGGAGGTTCGTAAAAACACGAACAGATTGTAATAATAATAGTAATTTATTCCAAACCAAAGATACATATTGAGTGGTGCATGCAGTTCGTGTATGTGAATTACATGCGACAATGGTGTATGATTATCTCGAGTGTTAAATTAGGTAAGAAATGGTATGGAGAGGTTATGGAGAAACAAAAAAGTTTTTAATGCATACATTAACTGATGAAAAAAAGTATAAACAGGATGAATGGCCTTGTTTTTTATTGTCACAAAGTTTTTAAAGGTTGGTTGTATCGAAAAAAGTTTCGTTTTTATGTCAATGCTCTTTCTGGGTAGGGATGACTATTTGGGTGGTGATTGGGGGGGGATGACCGAATTTACATATTTTTTTGAAAATTTCGACGCTGTTTTACAATTTGTTTGCGAAACTCCCCACCTTTAGGGGCTTGTTGGGAAACTTAGATATTTCCGTAACAATTAAAAACTTGGGGAGGTCAAGCACTTTTAAAGATCAATGATGAAGCATTAAAGAGAAAATATGTTTTGATACATAATGGGGAGGCATGTACCCCTTCAGCCCTCCTGCAGTAATGCCCTATAGTTCAGTGGACGCACTTTAAGAAACACTGATGTACTGTATAATCTGATTATGGCAATTTTCAATCAATGAACAATGATTATTTTCGTGTAATTGCGTGTACTCGGCTCTGGTTTTGACTGCTTGGATACAAGCCTCTGATGACTCAGAGTCGGAAACGACTCCACATTTTCCTCCAGATTGACGTCGAAATACAAAACAACGTTGAAAGGCCTGAAACATCATCTTAGCCATACAAAGATCGTTATCTGAAACAGAAGAAAATGCTTCCTTCTTCTCGGTGGCGGTTACTAGATAAGCGATTAGCAAAAGCACATTTCAACGCGTTTAAACATTTGAAAGGTAAAAAGAAGTTTAACGGTTTTTCTTCCTTTCGTTGGGTTGCCAGATTCCTTATCCGCAAATCACAGTGTCACGTATGAAAAAGAGGAAGAACTAAATTGTGTTGCCATTTGTCTGTTTATAAATAACGCAATTTTGGTGGTTTGTGTTCCTCGTGGCACCATGCTTGTAGGTAAATGTTAATCGTTCCGATATATTTTATAGAAAAAAATTTTTTTTTTAGCATGTAGATATGAAGATATTGAAAAGATTGACATATATGTCAAACTTTTTTAAAAAAAATACCATTCAATATACTCGATTATCTGTTATTTTAATCGTTTCCTATCGTTCGAAATATGTATCGATGGACGATAATCGTTTTAACTGGTTTTCCATTGTTTCCTTCTACTCGGTTATTTTTGTAGAAAATATAGTCAGTTGTTAATTAAAGGTTATCAAATTGTGGTATTTTGTAATTATTACTAAATTTGCGGTATTTTATAATTATTAGTAAATATGTGTCATTTTGTAATTATTAGTGTACAGAGGTGGATCCAGAGAGGGATTTGGGGGGGGGAGTAATGTAAAATGTAGTAGAACTCACTTGTTACAAGTCCGTATTTAGCGAGGAAAATATGGATTTTGTTTGGTATAATAATTAAGCGCAATACAATTTAACCGCTTTTAACGAATAAGTCTTTTTTGGACCCTAGATTTAACTGGAAATTCATAAGAAATGAAATAGGAAATGAAAAACATTTTATAAAAATGCCGTCGCTATATGCAGTTGGTCGTTATAATCGGTGCTCGTTATAACCGATTTCTACCACATTTTTATGGATTTGGGGGATTCCTTAATTCCCCTTCCCCATGTATCCGCCACTGATTAGTAAATATGTAGTATTTTGTGATTATTATGGCAATTTGTTGTATTTTAAACATCAGTTTTGCCAGTGGAGATGACTCACTAATTATTACTGTGTGATATAATTTTTTAGGTTAATTAATCAGGATTGAGGACATAATTGTTAAAGCGCAAAATTCAAATGATGGTAGGCTGTGATGGTTTAACAGATGGTCCAACGGACCCCGAACACAGGTCCCAAATTGGCAAAGTTTGTTTATTATATATCAGTGGCGTATATTCCAGGGAACCTCATTAATCAGACTGATTAATGAGGCCCATTAATAAGTCCTCATTAATCTCAAATGGACCTACCAGTTATTTACTTTTGAATAATTTTTCGCAGCAACTATCATTTTCCTTAGAACAATTGGTGCTAAGATTTTTGGCATGTGAAAAAACAGCAAGTCCATTGCCTCTCCTCTTCTTTCACAATGATATCCAAAATCCTTCATG